>PVJO010002808.1:0-135356 GCA_004026905.1 Hystrix cristata | reverse complement strand
CTCATGAGCACACATCGAATTGTTTCTCTGATATGAGAAACCATAACTGTAAATAAGGACAAAGAGGTGTAATAGATATTATATAAAAGGAGGATGGTGTGCAGAGGAGAGGAGTACTAGAAGGAAAGAAGGGGAAAAGCAGAAAGGCAACAGGGGAAAGAGGGGAATGGGAAAATATGGAAAATGATGAATGAACCTGTGGTAAATAGGGAGGGAGGGAGCAGATGGGAGGGGCGGGGGAAAGGGGGGAGAACCAAGATACATCATGTATAGGTACAGAATAAATGTAATGAATGTGACCATTGTATGTAGAATGTACCAATACATGTTCTTGGTTTAAAATAAAATAAATTTTTTTTTTTTTGTGGTGCTGGGGATCGAACTCAGGGCCTTGTGCTTACAAGGCAAGCACTCTAATCACTGAGCTAAATCCCCAGCCCCAAAATAAAATAAAATTTTAAAAAAAGGGTATAAGCAGTCAGCTTCATCATCTGTAGAACTGTAAAGCAACAATTAAAATTACTAGGAACCCACTTTGGATTGTCACCATGTGTCAGCAATTCTAAACAATGTCAGAAAAAATATTCTCCTACCTGGAAAAAAGAAAATGTATTGGTCTGATTTCTAAACAACTGCTAGAGTTCTTAGGTTTTAAATAACACGTACAATAAGCCTTAGATTAGTATATTTTTACTGCTTGCCCTTTAATAAACATTGCATGCTACATGGAAATTAATTTGAAGAACTCATAGTCATTCCCCACACCAACCCCCACAGTGTCAATTACACATACTTAAAAATAATTTCGTAATGATAGAGAATATTTCGAGCTTTCTTTGTGTGCAGTTCCTAGTACCAGCCCTGTGTTACTACATATTCAAGCACAGTTGAAATTAACAATGACAGAACAACAAGAGAGAAAGATTCTGCTTCTTTGTCTTTATAATCATTGTGTTAAGACCACATAGAGTTTTTTTTTAAGATAGTCTAGAAATTTATTTTAACTTAAGAATCTACCATATTCATTCATTTTATTTTTTTTTGTTTGTTTGTTTTTACCAAGAACATGTATTGGTACATTATATACATAATGATCATAATCAACATGGTTATTTTGTACCTGTACATAATGTATCTTGGTTTTCCCCTGTCTTCCCCTCCCTGCCCTTCCATTCATCCACATAGAGTTTTTAACTTCTTTAAAGCTGAGGCAAAGTCAGAGATGTGAGGTACAGTATTATTTGGTGTATATAATCTTTAGTTCATATACAAAATATTTTGCTCAATTTATCTTTAAAATTGATATTTATTCATTTGTAACTTACCAATTATTTTAAAACTAAACAGCATACCAAGAAAATTTTATTATTCATTATTTTTAAAATCATGTTGCCATAGGGTGGGGAAGGAGTTCAAATGATCGAACAGTTTGGTTGTTTGATACTTGTGTACACCATTAGCCAAAAAACCCCAGATAAACGCATTCATATGCCAAGAGTTGGTGCTATTAGTTGGGGTGGCTGGGCTCTTCTCCCCAAAGGTGCTCAACCTCCAGGCTAGGCCAGCTGCTTTACAAGGTCAACTCAGGCTGCAAGGTCTTTGAAGATTTACAATAAAACTTGCACAATTTCCCTTCCCTGCAATTTGTTGGTGAAAATAACTCATAAGACCAGAAAAAACACAAGAGATGAGGAGATAAACACCACGTCTGGATAGAAGGTGCTGCAAGTTTTGATAATACTATATATAAAACTTTCCTCAGAAGATCCTTTGAGTGAAATTTTAAAACTTTCTATGTAAACTATTGGCAAAAATTAATTGATTCCCTGTTATCTAGAAACTACTCAGGCAGGAAAGTCCCAGGGCCCAAACTCTAGGTTCTGACAAAATATCATAAAATCTTTCCCCAGCTCTTTAGAAATGGTAATGAAACAGGTAATGGCTGACCCACCCTGACCCTAGTCAGGTGCCTTCATCATCAAACGCCCCTCCCCTCATTCTGTGACCCACAGACCAGAGATGAGACTTAGCCTTCTGCTTCTGTAACCCCGATCACACACTGCAAAACTGAAACCAAACTCTCTATTTAAACCCCAAGACTTCTGTGCTGGGGCCTAGGTTTTCAGAGTGTGAACTTCCCTGAGTCCATCCATGTAAATAAACCTGTGTTCTCCAACTCCCTGAGTGGCACTTGGAATCTCGAGGAGCTGTAACACTGGTGACACAGGGCTGCAACACTTTTTTGCAGCAACACTACTATGTTTCCAACATGGTAGGGGTTTCTGGATATGCTGCTGATGTAAAACATCAGTCTGCAGGTTTCCTGAACTTCTTTGGATAATTACTGCTAATTCCTTCTCGGTATTAGCAATTAATACAGATTGACCCCTGCTGTGTACCACAAGGCTTCAGCATCATATATTTCAATGCCCTTATAGACCAAATATTTCAAAATCTCTTGTTTCAATCTTTGAACTTTTTTATCATTCTTTTCAGATCTAAATACTAGTCAATCCAGCTAGAGCAGTTGGGGTCTATTTGTAAGATTTCTCATGGGAAAAGATTATTTTAGGGCAGTTTAGTTCGCCAGTAACAGTAAGTGACACAACAAGAACCTAATTAATAAGAATTTTATTTGACTGTGGATCAAATCCAACCAATCCTAGAAGGAACACTTCTCTGATTTCTCATAACCCTTTCTTTGATCCACTGTATACCATATTCACTTTTAACTTTTATTATACTTATTTACACAGTGGCATCTCTCTTCTGGTATATTCATCTTGCCTTGTATCTTTTACACAATATCTTGGTCAGTCCCATAACACAATAGAGTCTAAATATCTATGATGAATAAATGAATGAATAATAACTTCTCCTATTCATTACTACTCATGGTACACCAAAAGATTTTTAAAATGGGTATAACCCTTAACCAACTACACCAGAGTAGTAGATATCATGATGGAAGATCAGCTAAAGAAGGGAAACAATATTTAAATTTGTGGACTTTTATTCTATATTTCTAGGCTCAGAGCTGATTTTTCATCTGCTTAAATTTAAGATTCTCTGCCAAAGGAAACCATTATTGCAAGTTTCTGGAGGTGTAAAGGGAAAACACAAAATGTGCATATTCATTTCCTAAAGGTTCCAGTGGTGGCATCAGCACATACACCACTTCCCCTGCAGCCAGCTCGGGCCCGCAGCAATGCTCATCTTTGTTCTCTCAGGCCTGGTCGCCTTTTCATTTCCTTCAGCTGTGTATGTCTCCAGGTCTTTTGTCTGCTGCCCAGAGGAGTATTATCTTAAAGAATAAACGATTGCTTGAGGGAATGAAAGCATACAATCAATCTTTTCACAAATCTGTCTAATGCTTATTTACAAAAAAAATTGAAAATACTGAAATACTTCTGGTTTTTAAGAACACAAGAAAAAATACATGCACAAGGATCCAAACAAGTGTCTGTCTGACCAAAGTGTATTAATTACACAACTCTTTGTTGTTTTATTTACAGTTTGGCTTACTGGATTGTTATAAGCTTGACCTGTTAATATTATTTAAACCAATGACTCTTGTGGTTCAGCTAACATCAGAATCAGTTCCTGTGAAAGCCATTGTACTAAATCAACATGTTACTGGGTAGTTTGCCTCTAAAAAGTGGCTCCCCAACTAAACATTACTGGGTTCTGGATTGCTTGCCTCTCCTTCTGGAGTTGGAGTCCAGGTTCTTCTTGCCTTGAATAAAAAATTGGCCAAAACAAGTAAAAAGCAGTGGCAAAGTTTATTTTAAAAGGCAGAAATGGAGAGTGGGAGATAAACTGACTCTGCAGAGTGAGCTTGGGCCAAACAAAGTAAGAAAAGGGGTAAAAGCAAAAATGAAAAGTACATGCTGTGTCTGGGAGATGCAACACAGGCTATCATGGAAAAGTACGACAGCACCAGTGCCTCATGGCTTCCTTTATACTGTCCAAATCTCGAGGAAACCCAGGAGAAAAACTTCTACATCTGGATCCTGAGAGGCGGTGCCAGGATCCCATGCCTCAGGCTGATGTCAGGTCTGGGCCATTCTCCCAAAATGTCTACATGTAGGGCTTTGGGAACTGCACATCTGTTCCCCCAGCCAGTTTTTGCTACACTCTGCTGTCCTACCTCAAATGTATCAAAGTTATTTTAAAATACATGTTAATACAAATTAAGTCTACTTTAATGAACATAATTAAGCTATGTCCTTTTGATCACTGAAATACCATATATAATCCCATCTAAGGTGATTATATCTCGAGGGTAGGAGCAGAAAAGGTGCTAGCATCTCTGAAGGGATACTATCTAGGCCAGGGATGCCCACAAATAAGTTCTTTCAAGAAAGATACGGAGTAAGGCCCAAGGACAAAAGATGAAGGTGAATAAGAAGAAAACAACAAGTTGCTAGTATAATCCTTTTACTCACATTAAAGAGAAATATTTCAAAGAGATAGTCATTACTACAATACCAGGTTGGGGAGGGGCGTGGAATTTCCATGATGCCCTCAAAGGTATGGCCCTCCCAATCTGTGCTCCTCAGATCCATATCTCCAGCCATTTATCATCTGCAGCTTCCAAATTACACACATACATAGTTTCTTTCCAGTACTCTTTAGGCCACTCTGTGCTTTATTCCCACCTACTATCACAACACATACCGATCTTTAACTAATGTTCTTTGAATGGATAAATGGATAATACAGTATGTGTTGGAAATAAAGAAAAGTTTGTAAATCTAGGAGAGCATTGTAAATTGTTTTTGCTCTTGAACAAAGTGGATGATCTTTTCAGCTGAGGACATTCCTCACTTGTGCAGAGTTAAAGGCAGTGAGCCATGGTCAAAGCTGCTGTGAACAGCCACATAGGGTGTGCACCCTGAGGTTCCACGGGATCCATTCAAATAGATTGTGATGTGGATATTGCCCCTGAACTGTATAGACTGCCAGCTGCCTAACTGGATCTGGAGGTTCTGTAAAGCAATCAACAACAGAAAGCAAGATGCTGAGAAGTCTAGGCTGCAGAGAAATTCTACGGTGTGGGGATCAGGAGATAAAACTTTGCAGTAAGACAAATTCTAACTGGTTTTACCTGTGTGGTATGTGTAAGTGATTTAATCTCTCTCAGCCACAGTTTACTTATCTGTTATGAGGATAATCAAGACTGTTCTTACTGACTGTAAAACCCCTGGAACATACTTTTCTCAGCTGGTTAGGCCTCTCCTCTTCATGACCTTGACCTGCTTCTGATTTCAGGCTAGGATGGGAATATTAACACCAGTTTGTCTTTTCTGGTTCTGAACTGGCCCCTGCCCAATTAATCCAGCTCGTCCCAACCCTCTCCTGCTGTGACACATTTGGTAAGTAGGCTTCTTGCTCTTGTATCACAAAGAAACACCTAGATCACACTGTGCTAGTAAAAATTTAACAACCAGCTTTCTGGAAAGGGAAAAGGCCCTCATTTGCAGTATTTGCCAATTTCTGAGGCATAAATACTCCAATCATGCTAATTTCAGGCTAGTAACATGAAATCACTGAATGGAGTTGCAAGAAGAACTACAATCAGCAGGGGACTCAGACTGATAGCAGCCCAGGGCTACAGGTGATTAGGGGCATCCACTACTCCCTCCCTTCACTCCTCCTTTCTGTTTCCTGTCTTTTCTTCCTTTTTGTGATAGTCTCCTGCAATTCCTCTTCCTTCATCTATTCCTCTCTCTGTTCTTGTAATTTTCTATTGTCATTCAAAAATCCCACCAATTTTGCTAAGCCCAGATGGTGTTCCTAAGACTTAAAATCCTCTCTAATCAAATAATATACACTACCAAGAAAGCACCAAAATGTTCTCGTTGATTACGTTAAGAGTTGACTCTAGGGTCTCATACGAAATTTGTTAGAAACTAACACCAAAGAATGATTAAATTTGTACCAAGGATGAGCCAATGTAATTACCATATCTGTGTTTTCTATTTTCCCAAAGGGATTTCAAGATTGTCCACGAGCTGCTACAATCTGAAAGCAGGAATGGCAGAGAAAAGAGACATGTGATGGAGTTAGCCCTGCTCAGATTTCCATTGTAAAGCTCCATATGAGCATTTGTTCTCTTTGCATTATAGATAAAACAGAAATGCCCCTTGTTGGTAGGATTATTTCTAAGACAAATATTGGGCCATATCACATTCTGAAAGATTTTCTTTCCAACCAAATCTAAACTCTCCTCAGTACTTTTCCAAAAGCCTTGGTAAGGAGGTAAGTTACCCAGAATCTTTCCTCCACCTTCCCCCCAGTCCCAGAAGCAGCCATTCCTGTTAAAAAGAATATAATACATAAGCATATCAAGTTAAGTGTGTCTTTGCCAAAGTGTGGGAGGCAGAGGCCTCTGAGAGCCACATCACATAATGCACATTGCGGGATAGTCTCCAATTCAAGGCCTCCTTTCAACTGCTTCAGAATTAATAGTCAGGTACATTCAGGAGAGAACAGAGTGCTCATAGCTGCAGACCAGAAATAATGCTCTTTCAGGAAGATTGTTGAAGCACATTTGTAAGTTTGCTGCCTAGTTTCAGAGATAGAGAAACATGCTTATTATGGAGCTCATCTTATTCTTAGGTAGGAATTGTATAATTCAGCTCTCTGGAGTCTAATGCAGACCAATTGCTTCATATTAGTGCAGCTTCATTATATATAAAGCTCTATGCTTTAAATGGTCACCTTTCTGAGCGTTCTCATCTCCTAATAAGAACACTTTGAAATGGAGGCGTCATTGTGAAAACAGCCTTGAATTTAAAATTTTGGGTGGATAGTAAATCAAGGTATGGAATCATTTCTTTTTAAAAGGTCACTGAAATCTACAGCAGGCCACATAAAATGCTCTGTTTCAAAATAACTTTGTTTCATGTAATATATATGTTTTATTTCCTTACCCTGCTTCCATGATTGAATTTTCCTTATTTAACTGAATTTGTCCTATAGACTTACTGTCTGATTCTAGAAATGCTAAAATGATCACTTTGAAGGTGCTGTCTGCTTTAAACATGTATGCAACAAAATATAACCTTACAGAACAATTAGAGAGTAATTATTTACATTAGAAATGAACCAATATATAACTGCATCAACACAACACACAGTACTCCATAAATTTTATGGGCTTACGTATAAGTTAAAATATATTTAAATGAAAAAATAAATATAAAATCTAGTTATAAAATTTCTAGAGGAAAATGTAGGAGAATTTTTTTAAAAAGCACCATTACATTACAAAAGGTTTCGTGATTTTTTTTTTAAGAAGTACTGTATTTTGGTACTTCAGGTCACATTTTATCAATTTATAATTGAAGAGAATAAAAGAATAAAGAAGAGGAAAACTGACAAATATATTAAAGATAAGAGGAAATATTTTTGGTTGGAGATAATAAACCCCACCAACAGTTGACTCCAAAACCAATAATGACCTCACTGACCTTCACCTATCACTTACCTAGAACTTTTAGCCATACTCACTGATGTGCCCTCTGAGGCCTGTTCCTGGACCCACAGTGAAGTTTATCAACACAGTCAGCTGCCCTGCCAGTGAGTACCAGGAACGATCTTTTCACCTCAGAACAACGTGCAAGTGCCAAGAGTTGGCCTCCTGGCTGGGATCTGTACATTGAGACCCAATTCCACCAATTGCACATACCAGCCAACACCCAAACTAAAGCACTAACTGTGCTCTACTATGGCTTCCCCATGCTCCTGATTTTTGGATTTTTATTATCATGTCCCACTCAGCACTCTGCATCTTTTCAAGAATAAGACAATAATAAAGGTGAACACAAACAGAAGTACCAAAGCTGTCCCCGCAGGTGGATGCCTACCTTTGCCGGGCTGCATTGCTCCTTGTTCCCTTGTATGACTTACTCAGCAATTCCACAGGCACTAAATGTAGAAAACCACCTAACAGACCACTTAGTGAGTCAATTTTCTACCTTTCGTCACTCAATAATCGCTGAAAAATCCATGCAGTCCACAACCAGATAAGCAGTAGGTGATGGCTTTTGAATGAACAAATTTCAAGAGGTCTTTTAACACTGAACGTCAAGATACTAACCATATTAACCATAACACAACACTTGGTCTTAAGCCATAATAAATACTCCTTCGTCTACAGGACACAAAGAGTAGCATGAACCTCAATACACAAAAGAAGGAGGAGTTCTCTTCATTTTGTAGGAAAAAAAAAAAAAGACCCACTGATAGAAGGAAGACTGCATCTTTTGCCCCAGATTTCCATTGATGTTTCCCACCTTTTGGATTTTGCCCTAGTTATTGGGTAAATCATGCTGCACTCACAATGCAACAGATGAAATAAAATCTTAGAATCGCTTTTTCGTCTTAGTTCTTCTGGGAGGGAAAGTGACATTTGCAAGAAAAATATCCAAACTTGAACAGTGGTCTTTTGTGTAGTGAGACATGGGGGCTCGTAAAAAGACTGGTCTAAGCAGCAAAGGGACTAGGCTCTACCACTAGCCCTGTGAGTCCCACAAGTTACTTTAACTGCCCCAAAGTCCATTTCTCCTCAGTGCACTGGGGATAATAAATGCTCCTACCTCAGGGAGTTGTCATGAGGACCAAATGAGAAAATGAGAGGGGAAAAGTTTTCCTGATGTGGAGTCATAGTAAGAGAAGCCACCACTATATTAATTTCATCCCTTAGAACTTATTTGATTGATCCTATAGAAGCTTTCTATTCCAGATTAACTTTGTTAATTGGTTAAACTACTTACCAAAACATCACTTTATACCCCCAACACTCCGAATAGGTCGCCCAAAGCATAAGGAAGAAAACCAGACCTATTAGCTAAGCCGTAATGTCTCCAAAGAAATGATGACACACTAGGACATGAGGTAAGGCTACCGCCATCCTAAAAATGGATTGGATATGATATAATAAATGCAAAATAGCTCTGAAAGTATAAAGCACTAAACCACTGTGTGTTGTTACTGTTAATGAGGCGGGATTGGTTCAGGCAATAGTACCCTGTGGCTGGACCCAAGGTCACACAGTCAGACCTCAGACATTGCAGAGACGCTGCTGCCCTGCCTGAGAAGCCAACTGCCCTCATCATCCTTGCTGCCAGATGGACCTCATACTGCTGCATCATTCTTGTTTCAAGGTTTCTGTTGATTCCTGAATAAGGTTTGAATGAGCTTTTCTTTCACATCTATTCAGAAATACTGGAAAACAATATACACACACCCTGGTGTCTTCTGTCTGTGAGTTATCGTTAAATCTCTTGGTTTTATTGAAGTAAACATACGAGACCTAACCTTTAAATAAGGGATCAACTCCTTGTTTAGAAAAACAAAAGTGGAAGAAACCTAATTTGTTCATCACAATTAGCGGACATGGCGCTAAAGCAGCTACACTCACCATGTGTGTGGTTGCTGCTGTATTGCCTCTTTAACTTCATTTTATTTTTCCCAGCAGTCTTACCCAGAAATAACAGAACTCTGGATTCCTTTCTTTAATCTTCTCTTCAGGCCCCCCTCAACTGCCAAACCAGTACCCCTGAACCAAGCATTTAACCCCGCACTCCATTCTAAAGACTTCAGACTACAAAAATTCAAAACAAACTGTTTTGGGTGAATGAAGCTTTGAGAAGATCTTGATTATTCACCTCTATGTTTGTCTTCATTTATGCTAGAAGAACAAAAACAGCTTACATGTTTATTTATAAATTGATAACCATCAATTTGTATAAGTCTCTGTAATAAATGTGTTAGTCAGCACTGAATGTCACACTTGAATAATAAAGGCCTAACTGTAAAGCATCCTAGAATTTGAAGGCACCTTGTAGATCACATCATCCATTATCATCAGTTTACAGATAAGGTGAGATCTCTCACCTATGGTCATACTGCTGGTTTATGGTCTAATCTTTCGGATGACCACACCTTTCAATGCACCACTCTGAAGGTCCCCCTTGATAGTCCTCTCCCATAAAAGTCACATTCCTAACTCTGGGATGTGACATATTTGTTCTTCAGGGGTTCCAAAAGTAAGAAGTCTAATGAAAATGATCAGAAGAACTTTAAAAATAAGTTTTATCCTATTCATCTATCCTTATATATGGGCCTTCAGAACATGTTTCTGTAAAAATTTTAAAGTTTGTTGGAGAGAAGATAGCACAAGGTCACATAAATTAAAATATGTATTTATTTAATTATGAAAATTATTCATAGTTAATATTAGGCAAATAGCAGAATGAAGTAAAGTACCAAGGATTTGGAGAAGAGATCATTACTCCCCCACTGTTCAGTCACAGCATGGTAAATAGTCTATTCGGAAACGAAAACTCTCATAAATATATATATATGCCATCCTGAGTACTCCTCCATTTCAATAACACTAATTGCCCTTTTTTCCTTGATGCTCCTAGCCATATTTCTTGGAAAACAACAGCTGTGTTTATTCAAATAGCAGCACACTGATGACTTGATGATAGGGTAAGCTGCTGGAATTCCAAGTGTGACGGTCCCAGAGACAAGTTCTCTGCACACCAGAAAAGTATCCTTTGCATAGTAGAAAGCTTTGGAAAGGAATCCCCACTTTGTTAGCCTGTGGGATTGGGTGTTCTTTATTTCAATTGGTTGTGACATTAAATTTCTTCCAGCAAGTATCATATTTTCTGATTCTTACAGAATAATCTTCCCATGCATCATTGTCAAAAAGTAAATCTGCAACATGAACATTTTCACTCCAATAGCTTCTAAGCAAAAGGATTAAATGGTGCCTTGAATTACAATGAAAACAGCCACAAGATTCAGTTTAAAATCAGAGTAATAAATTCCACTGGTTGTGATTTTTTTTCTGGATCATTGGGCACTGGAGGGGATAATAATGGCTTAAGAAGCCATTTACTGGAAAAACAAACAATGCAAATGAACAAATAAGAAAACAAAATATCCATGGAAATACAATTAATTGAAGAAGAATATTAATTTACAAGAGTACCAAGGGTTAAACTTGTATAAGAAGTTGGTCATCTTCTTTGATGATGATTCTTAAGACACATTTGTACTTAATGTAAGACTTATCAGGGGTCTTTAGAAACGAAGTAAGCTCAAAAAAAATCTAGCCAACATTTTTAAAGTAACAGAATAATTGGTCTCTCTTAATAAGAATAATCTTTATAACTTGGAAAGATTTGAATTTTATTCCTGAGATGGTATTTATTAATAACTAAATACATTTCTGCAGGAGGAATTATATCAATTTTAAAAGTAAATTATATGGATGATTAGACTAAAAATAACAATAACATGTATAACAAAATATTTCAGGTGCTCTTTTATGTGCTTAAATACATTAACTGTTTAAATGAAGTTACCTTTTTTTCTTTCAGATGGAGAATGTGAAGTACAGAAACATTACCTACTTCCCAGGATCACACAGCTAATATAAAGAAAGACTCAAGAACCCAACACAGGCCTCTGATTCTACAGTCTCAATTTTTCTCTCAAACCAAGTAAAACATGCAGGAAAAAATCACACATTAAAGGGTAAAAGCAAAATGTTACAGACATTAATAAACCCTTCAGATTAAAGAGGTTGTATATAATCTCCACACACAAAAAAGAGTATACTAAAAGCATAGAAACAAGGACCCACTATTTCAAGAAATTTTGAATGTACACATGTACCTGATACATAAAAGACTCGGAATTAATTGAGGAAGCTTATCTCCGACAAGAAATTTGGATATTTTTCAGAACCACTATTCTCTGTATTTCTTGGAGAGAATAACAGTAAGTAGGTCTCTAAAAGAGTCTGTTTATATTGAGTTGGACTTTTAGAAGAGCATCTGTCTGCCAAAATAAGTTCCTAAAAGGATTTATGGGAATTGCTCTTCTAGATATTATATTTGTCTTTTGCTTGATCTGGGTTTTTAATACAGTAAAATGTTATAAGACAACAATGGCTTAGTGAATTCTAAAAAGAGGCCAAACAACCTCATGAGGACAATGCTGTCTTTGGAATAAACGGGATGCAATTCAGTGGACAATGAAGTCACACTCTGTTTCTTCACTCGCTCTAGAATATACTCAACACCACTAAGCAAACTCCAAAACTGCACCACTTTCCCCTTTGCTGCATAGATCACACCTTTACTACAAATTTAAAGTGGAAATTTCTAAAGAAGAATGGCAATTTCAAACTAAATGGAATTTAATTGGCTTACATGACAGAACTTTTCCTAAATTTTTATGAAAACCCTAAGAAATCTCTCTCTCTCCCCTCTTTCCCTCGCTCTCCTCCTTCCCTCCCCACATATAAACTACACAAATTAGGCTATGTTGTCATATACACATGTATATGTGTGTGTTTCTATATGTTTATGTATGTTATATACATATTTGTACCTATGGATTTGTTTTGTATGTATGTATGTTAGTCAGATTTCCATTACTATAAATAATATCGGAGATAAATCAACTTATAAAGAGAAAAGGTGTATCCTGGCTCACAGTTTTGGAAGTACAATGTATAACTGATTGACTCCCTTGCTTTGGCTCTGTGGCAGCACAGTGCATCATGACATGCAGCATGCAGTAGAGGAAGCCCATTCACCATGTGTCAGCGAGGAACTGAACAGAAGAAGAGAAATAAACTGGTGTGGCACACTCTGTTTCAAATGCACACCTCCAGTGACCTAAAACCTCCCACTACTCCCACCTGTGAAAGGTTTCCACCACCTCCCATTGGCACCAAGCTGAGGACCAAGCCTTTAACAAACATCTGGGGGACATTCCGGGTCCAAACCATAGCACTGTGTATAAAATGAGAATGATGAAAGATACAGGGAAAAAAATAGAACTATGCAGATTCCCACAGAAAAGAACAAAATATACGTAACTGAGGCAATAAGTAAAATTATAATTAAAGAAAAACTTTAGACTTGAGAAAAATATTCTAAAAACATATAAATAGTTCACTATGTTCTAGGGGAGTTTAAGTAAAAGATACCTATACAAAGAGAAATTCCTGACAATGTTTTTTAATGAAAAAAAATTTCTCATAAACATCTAGAAATATATACAAAGGAACAAAATTAAAGTCAACCTTGGACTTCTACTTTGTATATCAAAGACTGCTGAAGGCAAAAAAACAAGGTTTATTAAATTTTGAAAGCAAATTGTATACTCAGAGTAATCTATTTAAAATGTGTAATTTATCATATTCTCATATTGAAACTTCTCAAAGATTTCCCCTGCCCTTAGAACAGAATACCACATTCTATCCACAATTGAGCTTCTACACATCCTTTCATAGAATTCATATGTCCTACTCAACTTCACTGTTGCTGTTTAAGCTGGTATTGTTCCAGCCCCTAGAATCTGCAATGTGCTCATATCTCAATTGTCATTCATAGAGATCCCTTATTCAGAATGTTCTTCCTCATGCTCTAAACTTTTACATAAATTTCAGGTCTCAGTCTTATGAATTCTTTTTAAGTAAAAGCTCTTATTATTATTTTTTAGGACAGTTCTCACTATGCAGTTCAGCCTGGCCTTGAACTCACTAGGTAACCCACAATGCCCTTGAACTCATGACAATCCTCTTGCCTCAGCCTCCCAAGTGCTGGGATGACAGGTGTGAGCCACCGTGCCAGGATAGTAAAACCTTTTTCTGACTTTCGAACTAGGTTATTATGATGTCCCTCCCAAAATGTATCATCCTTGTTATTCCTCCATTTTATTTTCAGCTCCCTTATCTGCTTTCTTTCTTGTTTGTTTTGTTTTGTTTTGTCTTTTGACACATCTCACTGTGTAGTCCAGACTTGTCGTGAACTCTGTGTGCTGTCCAAGCTAACCTCAAACTCATGATCCTCTTGTCTTAACCTTTTGAGTGCTGCGATTACAGGTTCGTGCCACCGTGTCAAGATTCACCATATCTGTTTTACCTGTAAGATTATAAATTCCAAGAGACCATGAGCCATATCTGTCATATTTGCTCTTGTAATTATTACACCAGGCATGTAGTTGTTCAATAAATAATTGTTATAGGAATTAATTCATGAAACATAAAATTCATAAATGTTCAAAAGCTTGGAAAATATATCACTCGTGCAACTCTTTGAGTGTGTTTATTTCACTTATTCAAATATTAATCAAATTAAGAACTCAAGATTAGGAACATGACCAGTAGTGACCACTAAAATCATTAAAATACCATAATGACTATCCATAAGAGTATTAAAACATATCATCTATGTTAAATGCAAATGAAAATAAATTTAAGGCTAGCAAAAAATTACTAGTATTAGCTACAATAACGGGATTGTGGCCGATTTTCTTATATTCTATTTATCAAGTAGTCTACAAAAGATACAGTATTTCTCTAGAATGTACCAATACATGTTCTTGGTTTAAAATAAAAAATTAAAAAAAATAAAAAATAAATAAAGAATTATGTATTTTCCCATTGAAGACTAGATACTAAAAAACTGAAAAAAGACCACATAAAAATATTTGGTTCATTTTCTTGACAACAATAAGTTTAAGGACATTACCATTTCACCCAACTTTGGCTCATAAATACAAAGAAAAAAATCTGTTAAAATACAGTGTTCTAGGAAAGATTTTCCTTCCCAATAAAAAGAGAAAAATGAATAAAAAGAAATTCCCTTTGCCTCTTTGTCAATTTTAGATGTGGTTTAGTGACAAACTTCTCCCACAACAAAACATCTGAAAATGGCTCATTTACTGTATTGCAGAAAAATAATTCTATTTGGCTTCCAACCTTAAAGTTTGTTTATTTTGTAAAATACTTGGAAATTTAAAATCTTATTCTCATACTACTCTTACCTTAATTTTTATAAGATACTCTTTTGTAACATGACTCCTGATGCTCTTTCTACATGAAATGATTTCACTTTTTTTTTTCCTACTAATTTTAGTTTTTCAAGCCCAATTTAAATATCATCCTCACTACAAGGCCCTTTTTTAAAATAACATTTAAAAAATAAATAAATAAAATAAAATAACATTTTGGGAAATAATTCTTTTTTTTAACAAGCCAAGTAATTTCATTAAAAATTAATTCAAAACACTATGGAACAAGTAATCTGATATGCTATACAGATACAAGATATCATTATAAACATATAGGATTTCTGGGAAGATGGAACATTTCTCTCACTAAGAACAACTAAAAACCCTGGAAATCATATATAAAATAAATATTAGAGGACTCTGAAAAATAAGAGGCAGACTGAATAAGACCCTTAGGAGTCAAGAAACAACATGATGATGGATGTGCTCTGAGTTTTCTTTATGCCTGATACATCCCAGAGTTTGAACTAAAGAAACCAACAACCTCAGAGAAACAGCACCTAAATTTTCCCAAATTTTGTAAGCAATGTAAGTTTACAGATTTAAAGCTGAGTAAAGCTCAAACAAAGTAAATGCTAAGAAAGTCACACTAAGACACATCATAATCAGGGCTGGGAATTTAGCTGAGTGGTTAAAGTGCTTGCCTTGCAAGTACAAGGACCCGAGTTCGATCCCCAGCACCAAAAAAAAAAAAAAAAAAAAGACACATCATAATCAAACTTATGCAAAGACAAAGAAAAAATCTTAAAAGTAATGAAACAGACCCAAAAGTTTGCCTATACAAAATTAATAATTTGAATGACAGTGGATTCTTTACCAAAAACCAAAAGACCAGAAGAAAGCAGCACATCTTTTAAGTTCTGAAAAGAAAGAACTATCGACAAGAACACCACATCCAGAGTAACCATAGGCTCATCTCTTTAATGAACATAGCTACAAAAATCTTCAATGAGACATCGGCAAACAGAATGCAACAAATCATCAAAAAGATTAGACAATCATGACCAAAAAAGTTTCATTCCAAAGGTGCAGGGACCATTCAATGTATGCAAATGAATAAATATAATACTTCATGTAAATAAAAGCAAGGACAAAAATCACTTGAACATTTTAATTGGTAAATGAAAGCCTTTGACAAAATCTGACACACATCCATGGTTAAAAAAAAAAAAAAAAAACCCTGAAGAAAATAGGCAGAAAAGGGCCTTATCTCAATCTGACAAAAGCCATTTATTTCACTTACCATGATGGTGTCAAGACCCATCTATTTTTCTACAAATGCTCAAGTTTATCCTTCTTTATGGCAGAATAGTACCCCATTATGTATAAATACCACATTTTCTTTATCCATTCATCTGCTGACAGACATATAGGCTGTTTTCAAGATTTAGCTATTGTGAATTGAGCTGCTGTAAACATAGGTATGTATATAACAATGTAATATGACATCTTTAACTCTTTCAAGAAGTTGCCTGGATGTGGGATAGCTGAATTGAATGGAATTTCTAGCTTTAGTTTTCAGAGAACCTTAGCTCAATCTGATAAAAGCCATTTATTACAAACCAACGGTAAACATCATATTAAGTGGGGAAAACATGAAAGCAGGAACAACACAAGGATGTCCACTATCACTATTCCTGCTTGATACAGTTCTTCAAACATTAACCAGAGCAATCAGGCAAATTTCAAATTTCTTTTGAAAGAATAAAAGAGGTATGTATAAGAAAGAAAGAAGTCAATAAAATGTATTATATTGGAAAAGGGAAGAAAATGTCCAAATGGGAACGGGAACAAGGGAGGGGGAAAGGAACAGAGGGATAAGAGAAATAAGAAATAGAAGGAAAAAATGGAAATAAAGCTTTTATAAATAGGGAGGGAGGAGGGGGGAGGGGAGGGGAATGGGAAAAAAAGAAGCAACAAGATATGTCATGTACAGGTACAAATCCCCTATGACGACTATTATCACTATGTACATCTAAAATGTACCATTAAAATAAAATTTTAAAAATATAAAAAAGAAAGAAAGAAGTCTAATTATCATTATTTGCAGATGATGGGCTCTACATAGAACACCCAAAAAATTCCACCAGAACACTCGTGGTAATCAATAACCAAATTTGGTAGTGTAGTAGGATACAAATTAAGCAAAAAAAACACCTCATTTGGCCTATTTATCTGGTTTTTTTAATCTATATATTTGATAATTAACTTTATAAAGTAATAACATAAATAAATGAATCTGATGCTAGCAAAACAAAAGAGGGGTGGGGAGGAGAGAATTGAGATGTGTTATGTACATTCCCTACAATGAATGTAACTATTATGTATTGCAAACATGTATTAATAAAAGTAAAAAAAAAAGTAAAAAAGATAAAACATCAAAGAACTATGTCCTACATTTGAAAAACTGATTCACATAAAATAAAATCCTGAAACTTTCAAAAAACAATAGCATTCCTGCACATCGATTAGGAGCTCACTGAGAAAGAAATTAGGAAAACAATACCATTCACGATAACATCAAGAAAAATTAAATAATCAGGATCTACTCTAACCAAGGAAGTCAAAGAACTGTACAATGAAAACTATAGTACTGAGAAAAAAAGACTGAAAAGGACATGGAAAAACAGAAATATATCCCTGTTCCCAGATAAGCAGAACCAATACAGTCAAAATGTCCATACTTCCAAAACTGATACACAGATTTAATGCAATCCCAATCAAAATGCCAATAGCATTTCTCAGAACTAGAGAAAACAATCCAAAAATTGAAATGGAATAAAAAGAAACCCAGAAGAGCAAAAATCAATTCTGGGCAACAATATCAATGCAAAAGGTATCACAATCTCAGACTTCAAGTTGTACTACAAAGCTACATTGATAAATACCACATGGCATTTATTAAAAAAAATAGACATGTGAATAGATGGAACAGAAAAGAGGATGCAGAAACAACTCCAGGCACATTTAGCTTCCTGATTTTTGATAAAGGGGCCAAAAACATACGCTGAGGAAAAGACAGCCTCTTTTTACAAATGGTGCTGGGAAAACTGGTTATCCGCATATAGAAGAATGAATCTAGACCCACCACATACCACATACCAAACTACATACCACCACATACCAAACTAAAATAAAAGCGGATCAACAATCTAAATGTTAAAACACAAACATAATAACCTGCAGGAAGATAAAACAGGTAAAACTTTTGAAGTCATAGGCATAGGCAGGGCCTTTCTGAATGGAACCCCAACTGCACAAGAAATAATACCAAGAATCAACAAATGGAATCATGTGAAATTAAAAACTTCTGCACAGCAAAGAAAACAACCAACAGAGTGGGCACAACAGATGGGAAAAATTTTGCCAAATGTTCCTTGGAAAAAGGACTAATATTTAGAATACATAAAGAATTTTTAGAATATATAAATACTTAGAATATGAATTAGATGTCCCAAAATTAAGAACCCAATCACAAAATAGGCAACTGAAATGAAGAGACACTTCTCAGAAGTACAAATGGCCAATAAATACACAAAATCATGTTCTACATCTCTGGCAATTAGAGAAGTGCAAATTAAAACAACACTGAGATTCTATCTTACTTCAGAAAGAATGGCTATCATCAAGAAATCAAATAATAACAAATGCTGGCGAGGTTGCAGGGCAAAAGGAACCCTTCTACATTGTTGGTAGAAATGTAAACTAGTACAACCATTACAGAAATCAGTATTGAGATTAGTCTGAAATCTAAACCTAGAAATTCCATTCTACTCAGCTATTCCACATCCAGGCAACTTCTCCAAAGAGTTAAAGATGTCATATTGCATTGACATATACATACCTATGTTTACATCAGCTCAATTCACAATAGCTAAATCTCGAAAACAGCCTATATGTCTGTCAGCAGATGAATGGATAAAGAAAATGTGGTATTTATACATAATGGGGTACTATTCTGCCATAAAGAAGAATAAATTTGAGCCATTTGTAGAAAAATAGATGGGCCTTGAGACTATTACATCAAGGGAAATAAATGAGACACAAAAGCTTAAATATCACATGGTCTCTCTTGTATGAAAAATCAATACATAAATAAAGAGCAAAATAAAAAACAGATAATAGGCAATATGGAGATAGTTTCCAAACAGGGAGGGTACCAAGAGATGTAGGGCGAGGAAAAGGATGTGAGGAAAAGGATGTGAAAGGGAGTTTAAAAAAGCACAATGTGTTATGTACATGTACCAACTCCCTACAAGAATGGGATCATTCATTATGTATGCAATGTACCAATACATGTTCTTGGTAAAAAATAATAAAAAAAAAAATTAAAAAAAAAAAGAATGGGATCATTATGTACTACAAACATGTATTAATAAAAAATAAAAATTGGAAAAAATAAATGAATTAAATTTTCAAAGTATAAAATAAACATATATCAATCAATTCTAGAAACTAGCAATGAACACACAAATTCCCACACCGAAATTAAAAGTACAATGGCTATTACAACAACCTCTCCCAAAACGAAATACTGAGTATGATTATGATAGAACATATCCAAATTCCTGCTTTGAAAACACAGAGTGCCAATGAAATAAATCACTATTCTAAAAAGTGGAAAAGTATAATATGTTTATGATTAGGCAGATTTGTAATAAAGATACCATAGTCATTTCCCACAAAGTTACATACATGTATAATGCAATTCTTATCAAAATCCTGGCAAGACTTTTTGTAGATGTAAACAAGATTATTCAAAGAATCACATGATGAGGCAAAGTAACTGGGATAGTGAAAACAATTTTTGAAGACAGTAACAATAGGAGGAATGAGTTTACCTGATTTTAAGACTTTTTATGTGGAAATAGTAGTCAAGACATGTGGTGTCAGTGGAGCAATCAACACATAGATCAACAGAACTAAATAGAGAAGCCAGAAAGTGATCAATGCAAATATGTTAAATTCAGTTTTGATCGAGGAGAAAAAGTCATTCAATAGAGGAAGAATAATCAAGAAAATTTGCTCGAGCAACTGATGTCCATAGGCAAGAAAGAAAGGAAGAAGGGAAAAAAGAGAAGGAAGGAAGTAAGAAGGAAGCAATGGAAAAGAAAAAGGAAAAGAAAATAAACTTGATCTAAACCACACACTTTACATGCAAACTCAATATGGTTCACAAATCTAAAATGTAAATGTAAAATTATAAAATTTGGAAAAAAGCTACAGGAGAAAAATCTTTGGAATCTAAGTCTAGACAGAGTCCTTAGGCTTGATGCCAAAGCATATCCATAAAAGAAAAATTTTTAAATTAGACTTTATAACAATTAAAAAATCAGCTGTGGGAAAGACCCTATCTAACAGAATGTAAAAACAATCACTGAGAAAAAAATATTTGAAAACTATATATATGACAAAAGACTAACATGTGCAATATATAGAGAAATTTTCTAAACTCAACAATAAAAATACTAAGACAATTATACAATGAAAAATAGGCACAAATGAATAAATACTTTATCAAAGAAGGTATATAGATAGCAAATAAGGGTATGAAATGATGTTCAACATAATTAGTCATTAGGGGGCATCATATAAAACAATAAGATATTACTGCATGCCTATCAGAATGGATAACATGAAAAAGGTGAGAATACTAGATTTTGGCAAGAATGATGAAAAATTGGACCATTCATACATTGCTGGTGGTTACATTAAATGACACAGTTACTCTGGAAGTGTTTGGTTGTATATCTAAAAAACTAAACATGTAATTACCGTACCCAGTAATTTCAGGCCTGTGCATTTACTGTATCCTACAGAAATAAAACCTTTCGTTCATATGAAACTTCTACACAAATGTTTATACCAGTTATTTGTAATAGCAAAAAAGCTGAGAACAGCCCAGTTGTCCTTCCAATAGTATATATAGTTAAATAACTCTGATACATCCATACAGTGGACTACCCACTAAGTAAGACAATGGAGTAAATTATTAATAAATGCAATAATCTGTAGGAATTCCAGGGAATTTTCCCGAGTGAAAAACCCAATAACAAAAATGTATACACTATATGATTCCATTTATAAAACATTCTTGAACTGACCATACTATATAAACAGACAATAGATTATTTTTGTCAAGGGTTAAAGAGCAAGTGGGGCAGAAAGCAAGTTGGTGCAGTGATAAGAGGACATCTTGAGGGCAATGGAAATGTTCTATATCATGATTATATCAGTGCCATTAAATTGGTTTTGTACTGCAGTACATATCTGCACAATATTAACATTAGGAAGCATGGTGATGCATGCGTAAGATTCAATGCATACGAATGTACAATTATCTCAAAAGTTTCATTAAAATACTTGTACATAAGATTTTCTATAATAAAACCTGACTAAAAATATCTAACAAAAAACATGGACTATTACAAAATATTGAATATTAACAAAAACAAAAAACATAGAAAAATACAAACCAGTTTTGTTCATGAATACAAAGCCCTAGGTAAAAATACTATCAAATCTAGTTCAAAAGAATATTAACATAATTATTTCCCAGCATAGGACATTTAGTGACTATAAAGAATTTGATATTAAGGTATTTATTAAGATCATAACATTAAGAGGCTAAAATCCTATCAATCCAAAAGCTTCTAAATACAAATACAAGAAAATCTAACATCTCTTATTTTTTTTTGGAAAAAGTATGGCAAGCACTGCTATTATCTGTCAAATATTTTTATGTCCACTAATCTTTCCCAGTCCCATAAATCTAAATGGTCTAGTTCATGACTAATTCTCACTAATTGAACATAGAATAAGGAAATTAAGAACAGTTGTGCCTTCTCCATATTTAACCTCATTCAAGTGGATAAAATTAAAAAAAAAAAGGTGAGAGAAAAAGAGAAAAAAAATTGAAAATTGAGAACTGGTGGAGTCAGAATTTGGGAGCTGCTTCTGGTCCCTGGGAAAGTATTTGGAAAGAAATACATAGGCATGTGTTGATCACACATTATGACATGAACAAGGAACAAACCTTGTTGTTAAGCCACAGAAACTTCAGGATTTATTTGTTATTGTAGCATAGCTTGGTATTATCCTGACCAATACAACTAGAATAGAACAATCCTTAATTACCATTGATGAAGAATACCAATTCTGAATCAAAGACAGAATCACATTTATGCTTTGCAAACTGAAATCCCACAGATCTGTAGCTCTTGTGATCTTTGAAGAAATGATGCACTGCATACTTGATCTCCCTCTTAAGAATTCACAGCATACATATTAGTTGCATATAAAATGCTCAGAAAAGTTCTTTAGATAAAAAAGTCTTTGTACCTTTGTTGAACTCACCATTTCACAAAATTATTTCACAATAGCAACCATTTTTAAATGTGAAATATCTACTCACCAGTGTATCTGCATTACACAGAATAAGTGGAAGAAAATAAGGCACTGGATGTATTTTCATGAGATTCAGAAAACAGACCAAAATATTAGCTGTTTTTGTGGCACTGAGATTTGCATACAGACTTTTACCAGAGCTTATTTTACAGTGTAAAACAAACATTAGGTAAATGTCTACATTTAGGTAGAGAAATATTTAAGTAATATATATGCAATAAACATAAAAACAAATTAATAATGTATTCATATATATTGAACATGTGGAAAAGTCATACATTGCTGAAATAAGAAAATTAGATACAAAACTATACATATAGCATGGGCCCAGATAATATATATATACAAACACATACAAAGACACACACCAAAATAGTACTGAAGTTATCTCTGGAAGCTGGAATTATAGGCAGTTTTGACTTTATCCTTAATGCTTTTCAATATTTTAATAAAAAGTAATAAACATTTTTAAAAAGAAATATAGAACTGTTTGTTCCATATAAGATTTTCACTTTGTCCTTCGGCTTGCACACCATTATTAATAATAATGCTTACTAAGTAGGAATAATCTTTTTGGCATGAAACATATTCATGCAAAAATAATCTTAATAGTTATTATTGTTAATAAGAAAAATGTGCTCAGGTTGAACAATTTTTATATAATACTTAATATGAGTATGTTAAGGAGAACTTGACTTTGTAAAACTGTGGTATACATCACAATGTTAGCAATTGCCAATATGCTGTGAAAAGGAAGAGAGAAGGTAGAGGCTGGGAACAAAAGTGGCCTGAAGATTGAGAGTCCATAAGTGTGACCTAGAAGCAAACCTCACTATGGTCCAGTAGATTCCCACCATCACACCACCATTGCCAAGCACACACATACACATTTACAGTTCCTAACACAAGTGCTTTCTAAGGGTCTTCTCTGTTTTCTGTTCTGTGAGTTCTTCAAAGTCTGCAGCTACCCACTTTTCTCCTCTCAGGATCTTCTCCATCTAAAATCTCCTCACTAAAATACATATCTAAGGGCATTTTCACTGTGTCATGTCCAAGACAAATATATGGTCAACTGCAGATTTGACAGAAATGAATTCATTACTTCATTGTCTTCAGTGTAGATAACTTTAGGGAATATCTCAATACCAAAGGCCACAGTGCAGACATATGGGACATATGTAGCTTCTTTAAGAAACACATCATCCAGAGTCTCCAAATCATATTTCTATTGTTTCATTTTCTTCAATTCTGCCTTAATTTTTATTTGAACTTTGCAATTCTGATATGTAACATCATAAAGTGCATTGGGATATATACTACATCTAAGACCCTGTATAATAAACTTGCATCTCCTCACAGACCCACACAGCTCAATACAATAACATACACCATCCCATATTTATTTTCATATACATTCAGCTTTCAAAAAGTTATAAAATAATAATTTCAAGGTACAACATTCTAGTCTGATTTAGTGATCATGTTAGGTAGGCTTCTAAGAGAAAAAAAATAGGTCCATTAGAGCATGTGCTTACATTTGAAACTTTTTTTTAGGTTTTCTGTAATAAGTATATTAAAAAATAGTCATTGTCAATTAATTGGATCACAGTAAAATCATAGTAAAATGTGGAGAGGAAAATACAGTC
Source organism: Hystrix cristata (assembly GCA_004026905.1). NCBI lineage: Eukaryota > Metazoa > Chordata > Mammalia > Rodentia > Hystricidae > Hystrix > Hystrix cristata. The sequence continues at coordinate 111,408 of PVJO010002808.1, read as the reverse complement.
TTGCAGTCAGGTCTGGGTTCAATGTCAATCTCTACTGAATATTTTTAATTACTATGTTACATCCTATACCCTCTCTAAGCCTCCATTTACTTTTCTCCAATGAAAGTAGAAAACTTCTTCTTTGTACAGTGATGAATAAATGACATTAATTAGATGTGCTATATAACTGTTCATCATCGTTAAAGTTTTTTCCAATTATTTTGATTCTACTTTGATCTATTATCACTAAAAATATCATTTCCATTGTGCTTAACAGAGACTCATGTAAGTTTTACCAGCAAAGAATAAGAAAAACTCATCTCCATGGACAAGTTGTAAAAAATATACTTGGCTTTAAATTTTAAATTGCCTATTGACCTTTCTAAATCCCAGACTGGAGGCAACCACTTTCCATTTTTTAAAGGTGACACATGACACTGCAGCATGAAGCCAGTTAAGTATTTTCTTAATCCATTTCCAGTGACCACCATCACCAAGCTAGTTAGATACACTTACTGTAGGCTGGAGATATGTATCTCCAATGTGCACGCATGTGCGTGTGTGTGTGTGTGTGTGTGTGTGTGTCTGTTGTGTGTATGGATGAATAGATTAAACATCATAGGGCTCCTTCTTTTTAACTGTTGAAATATATTCTTCACAATTAAAAACTCATGGATTATTGACAACAAATTTATTAATATAACCTATTTCACCCTACCACCTAACTTCGGCTAGGTGCTAAATATAGGTGAGTAAAATGTACTATTATAAATAATGTTTACCAAAGAAGACAAATACATTATATAAATATACAGAATATGCTTCAAAGGCACCACACTTTATGTGTATATTATTCTCCTATACATACATATACATATATATGTTTATATGTGTGTGTGTGTGTATATATATATCAATTAAATGCACCTATAACTGTTCACCATTGTTAAATTTTGTGCTAATTATTTTGATTCTACTTTTATCTGTTATCACTAAAACTACCATTTCCTCTGTCACTCTCTATTAAAGCTGTAAGTTAACAGTTTGTCTGGGAAATGAAGTGCCATTTTCCTCTATTGGGCTTTTATATTGCTGGTCTTAATTTAGCATTGTTTCGCCAAGATGGCAGCTTCCACTTTGATGTTAAGAATTGCCAGTGGGCCTGGAGGGAAACGCTAATTTCCACATGCTCACAACAACATTAGTAGCTTTCATAGTTGTTGTAGATAAGGGAAGAGAGACAGTTAAGTACCTATTACAATATCAGCAGACACACTATTGAGATGAATCTATTTTGACCTTTATTCACATTCCATCTGCTCTACTGACTAGGGTGAATTCACGGATTCAGGATGAGTCAGGCTTAATTTCCATCCTCAAAAACATTTGCTGCCTAGAATACTTTACAGTTATACACACACACACACACACACACACACACACACACACACACACACGCCCCAGGGCAGAAACTCAGAGTGAGTGAAGGATTTGCTAAAGACATTACCATGACCCAGGTAACATGGTAACATGATGGAGTCACTACAGTGGGAATCACTCCCCTGAAGAGACCTCAGTGTCCAGAGGCAACCCCAACACCAAACACGCCATCATAGAATTGGCCCCTGGCCAAATGATGACACGTTCACTATAGAGGTAAAATCAATTGAATTTCAAGAGCAACAATAAAAGGGTAATAAGCCACATGACTCTATCCTCTTATGGAAGTACATACACAAAGAGAAGAGCAGGATTACCGCATTGCCCTAAGGAAAAAGTAGGGCTCCAAGGAGGGCACATCTAGCAGGGATGAACCTGCATTTCCAGGTGATACCCAATGTGATAGAAAAATATGGTAAATGCTTAAATTTTTAAAATTTATTACAGAGGAAGATACAGTGTCATTAATCTACCTTAATATACTGTCTTTCACTTTGAAAACACTTATCCTATCATTCTTGCCACTTTCTGAATCATTTCTGGAAGTTCATTTTCCTAAGTGTTATAGTTGGGCTGTGTGGCTGCCTCGGTGTCCCAAATCAGTTCAAAACATTTACCTTTCATGGTCATTTTAACTTTGCAGAAGAGCCAGAAGTCATGAGGACCCTACCTGGTAAATAAGGTAGATGAGGACATACTGTAATTTTTTTTTATAAGCCTGCCTTTCCATTGCATGGCCCTTGCCAGAAGCATTTACTATATTTTCGATCATACCTTCTAAAGACAATCACATAAGAGGATTGCCAGAACTGCTTCAGAAAGTGGCAAGAACAATGGGACAGGTGTATTCAAAGCAAGGATTATTTTGAGGGGGATTAATGGCAATGTGTCTTTACTGTAATATATTTTTAAATTTAAATACACACCATATTTTTTTAACAGCTCTTTTATTTACATGCAATATTGTCTGTAGGATCAAACCATAGACCCTCTCAGTTCTCTTCTAGCAGCCCTTAGTCCATGAACCGTCTAAAGCTGAATGAGAAGGATTCCCTCACATTGTGCCCAGCACTTAATACAGTGCCTGGCATGTACAAAATGCCCAATACATCCTGTGAATGAATAAACATATCAATACAATTTCTGTCTTCAAAAAAATAATCAACCAGAGGGAAAATTAAGATGTGCATAGCTAGCTATAATGCAAGCCAAAGGTATTAAACAAATTACAGGCTAGCACACAGGAGACAAAATTAATTCTATCCAGGGTTGGAGAAGGGTCAGAGTTTTTCTCACACATACAGGCTTTCGGATATACACCTGTATTAGGCTGAAACAGATAAATGAGATTTCAACAAAAAGAAACATGGAGATCAGCCCGGGCCCAGCACAAGAACCTGAATGCTTCAAAGTGCTCAGCATGTTCCAGGAACACCAAGTGAACCTGGGTGCCTGCCATCTGACTGCTGAGTCCTCCGGGAAGAAAATGAAGCTGAGAAAAAAGCGTGAGCCAGATTTTGAGGGGTCTTGACTTCAGCGAAAGTCAAGACCCCTGTTTAAGACTATCAAAAAACATTTGTTATAGAGTTGTGGATTTAGTTCAAGTGGTAGAGCGTTTGCCTAGCAAGCGCAAGGCCCTGAGTTCGATCCCTAATCCCCAGCACCATCCCCCACCCCACCCACCGCTCTGCAAAAAGAAATATTTGTTACGAATCTGCTCTACACCAGATTCTATGCTTAGTTCAGGGGGTATGGAAGTGGCACCCACATCCCCAAGTTCTGGAAATAAACAGCAGAAGATAGAATGTACAGCGGGCACACAAACACATGCCACCAAGCGTTAGGAGTGTCATAGCAGCCACCTAAAGAACAGCATGATAAAGGAGTGAGGAGCCTATGGTGCAGGGGGAAGGGCAATTTCCAGAAAGATTTTATGGAGGAAGACGTTCATCAAAGACCTCTTTGTTGGAAAATAAATTAATGCTTTCTAAATTTTAGACAGATTAACAAGTTAGTGTAGACAGTTTATTCAAAAGGAGAAAGCCCGTAAGAAGAGGTAACTGTTTTCTGGATAAAGATTAAGAAAAAGCCTAATCAGATCACTTGAGATCTGAGGGAACATCTATCCTCAGTTCTAGTATTTACAACCCCAGAAATTTCCTAACATTAAACCAACTTAATGTGTGTGGAAAAAAAGGCAATCAAAACCTCTAATCTGAGAATATACCGAACATTTCTTTTTAAATTAAAACATGAAAGAAATCTAGAAAAAGTTATATAAAAATTCTCAAGAACAGAACAAACTAGTTTTCCATGTAAAATGAAGTTCAGTATGGTGTTATATTGACTGGTCTTTAAAAAGAGTACAGTCACATCACAGCACAGGGTTTTATAATGTGCATTACTCACACTTGGACAGCCTCAATAGTTGAATAATAACGACCAAATAAAAAAGAACTTGTAACGTGCTCTGCTCCCACCCTTCACAAATCCTCAATATTTCAAGATGTTAGTTCTGACAAGTTCAGGTCATAATCATGATAATTAGTATTCGACACTTACAGCCTCTTCACCAACAGTACATGTTGTTCATTTGTCAACATATAGTGACAGTATAGAAAATATTTATCATATATAAGAACCACATTTTGAGTTATTTAGGAAAATTTTGATAAGCTAAACATACTGAAGGGTGCTTTCACCACTGATTTTTTTTTCTTCTGAGCTATTACTATTTTGTTAAGATATGCTTTTATAAGCTAAATTAATTTAAAAATTATTACATTTGTTGGGTTTTCTGTTCCTTAGAAATCTTCTCTGACTTACAGAAACAGAGTCACAAATTGACTTGCTGGCTTTTAAAAATTAAAAGTGAATTATTGTAATTCCCACACAAATCACTACATGAATATGCTGTGTCAATTTTCTTCTCACAAATACATATGTGAAAAATTATATAGTATATATAATTGTTCTAGATAACAGCCTCTCTCTCTCTCTCTCTCTCTCTCTCTCTCTCTCTCTCTCTGTGCTATCAAATTTGGTAACATCCAATGATACTTTTAGCTACATATTTATCTTCTCATGAAAATTCAAAACTAGTGTATCTCTTGCCTTTCTTACATATAGTAAATGTTTTGACTTAAGATAACATAATAAGATTTCTACTCTAGACCAGCAAGAACATACTTAGACCACTAGAGCCAGGTTCAAGTTGTCAATGACATCTGTATTCCTTACCTAATTGAGAATAAACCCAAGTGTGAGGTATAGTAACAAGTTGTAAGTTTTTAAAAAAACTGCTATTTGTTATCCCGAATTTAATTTTAGTATACTTAAAATTCTCCCTGCCCTATAAACTGGATCTGTGGGTGTGACCACTTTATGGCCTATATATTAGGAAAAGTGAACCCCATTCAGTTTACTTCTCAAAGTCATGAGGGCAAAAAATTGGCTAATACATGCCACTGTCTCTTTCAGGGAGGCAGCCTAACTCCCAGGCATTGGTGATCCTGAGTAAGCATTTCTGATTCTGTGGCCAGGTACTCTCAGAAGGTCTGCAAGAGCAGGTGCTCTTGGCTGCTCAGTGGCTTCCCCTCAGTCTGAACTAAAAACCACGTTGTGAGTACAGTCACAGTCCTAGAGTGTTGAGCCTGGAGGAAGCAGTTCAATAGAGAGCTGATAGAAATAAACTGTAAAAGTAAGTAAACAAGATAAATGCACTGAAAAATGAGGACATCAGAGCATATTCTTGGAAGATAATTCTCCTCAAAGTAGATTCCCAGGGCTTTCTTGCCCCAGAATTAGGATACATTATTACAGACTATAAGAATGAGTATAAACAGTATTATGGTTTTAAAAAAAGAGCAAAAACTGTCCAAACTGTGAGAAAATTCACTTGAATTGAAATACATCAAAGGATTAGGTCAGAGAAAGATAAATGTATCTTTAAGCAGTCAGTGTATGCCTGAGAAATTATGAATAATCAAAAGTCTTCCCACAGCCCCACTTACGACTAAACAACTTTAACATGAAGAAAATTACTAACAGGTTCATATCTATATTAGAAATAAACTGAATAGTTTTCTATTTTTTTTTTAATTTCTAACATACTTATAGTCCTCTGTAGTTAAGAAAAAACTTTTGCAAGTATTATTTCCTTCAATCTTTACAATACCCTCATGCGGGGGGATAAAAGATTAAACACACACACATAGATTCAAGGAAGCCAAGCCAAGTTGAAGATTTGCTTAAGACAGTGTCCTTGACTCCAGTCATCAGCTCAGAGTCCCAGACTGCTGGCAGAGGGACTGAGCAGAACAAGCTACATTGTCAGGACAGAAGGCACAGGTGTATGTAATTGCTTTCCAGACCAAACTCAAGAAATTTCTAATTTTCTTGTGATTTAAAAAGACCTGTATCAAAAAAAAAAAAGACCTGTATCTATTCCTTCTTCATTTAATTAAAAAGAATAAAATACAGGGATGCAAGAGTATGGTACAGTGCAAAGAGCATGTACCCAATGGAGCATCGTACACTAATTGGCACATTGGCTTCCCCTGAGCCAACGTGAAGTATGCAAAACACATTCAGGAAGTACATTTTGTGAGAAGGCATCCAAGGTACTGTGAAGTAAATTTGAGAAAGTCCCCTGGCTTACAAGTTTAGTCAGGCAAGTCTTCTAAGGCCATGCTCTTCTTCAGGACTATTTGAGTATTAAATCCTTATTTCACTAGTATTTTACAAGTAATTGCCCTTGAGTAGAGATCTATGGAGAAGCATTATTCCATAGCAGAGAAACATACTTTTTTTTTTTTTTTGGGTGTTGGGGATCAAGAGAAACATACATTTTAAAAGTGCCTGTATTTTCCACTACATACCCCTACCTGGGTAACTTATGGGCATCTATATTTCAATCTTTTAAAACTAATCACGCTGTCTTCCTCCTCCATCTGTGATCTACTGTACCCCCTCTCTTAATAAAAGGCATAACCATATCCAAATTCCCAAGCCATAATCTTGTTCCCTGGTCAGTTTCATCTCCTCTTCACCCATGTCTTACATCCCATTGATTTACCTCCATGATAACCCGTAAATAACTGTCCTTTCTCTAGCCCCATTGCTAGTATTCTAATCCATGAGAGGTGGCAAGGATTTGCTCCCAGGACCACAAACTAGAGTCCCAGCTCTGAGTGTGGCATGCAAGGATCTGGTTTTGTGAACTAGTCCCCACCTAGTCTTCCAGATAAGGTTCCTGAAACCATCCCAGCCACAATTTCTCGTAGCTCCCCTCCACCCCAAATCCCATGAGGTCTTATTTATCCACATTTTTGCTCCTTTTTTCACATGCTCCACAAAGTGCACTCTCCCTATTTCTATTTACTTCTGTTGAAAAATCAGTTTAAACAGCCCATCCTCTGTCAACACTCCCCTAATTCTCAAGACTGAGCTCACCTTCTTGCCTGACTACCCCCTGCCTTATTGGTGCTGTTATTGCTATTATTCGGAAAGTTTTCTAGTTTAAATTTCTTTTCCATATTTTCTCCTTTTGTGGATTAAAAATTATACACTCTATTCCAATTATTTTTTGATAATTTTTGCAATTATTTATACTTAATAAGAAAGTCAAAAATTAATCAATATCTTAATCCTTCCAAAAAAAACCTAAGGAATTTAACCCCATTTAAATTCAATAACCCATTCCTCACCCACATAACATCACTGTTCAGTATTTCAGAAGTAAAGGTCTTTTTATCCTGCAAACCAGTTATCATCCTTACAATTATGTTATAAGGGCTCTCTCATCCATGTTTACACATTATGTGCCCACCATTAAGATTTTTTGTAATCTTACCCTTTCAACTTCCATCTACTTCTAATTTTTACAGCATCCTTAAATTCCGTTAGTTAAACTCCATCAATAGTGAATTTTATCTTTTGTTTGTTTGTTTGTTTACATTTTCTTCTTTATTCAACTCTAAATTTCTTGTAGAATTCAGCAGTGAATCCGTCAGGACTTGAGCTTTTCTTTGTTGGGAGTTTTTTTAATTACTTCTTCAGTTTCAGTGGCTGATATTGGGTTATTCAGAGTTTTTATATCTTCTTGATCCAGTTTTGGTAATTCATATGAATCTAGAAATCTATTTCTTCTGTGTTTTCGATCTTATTAGAATACAGGTTCTCGAAATAGGTATTGATGATCTTCTGGATTTCTGCAGGATCTGTTGTGATTTCACTCTTTTCATTCCTAATTGTATGAATTAGAGTCTTTTCTTTTCTTTTTAAATAAGGTTGGCTAAGGGTTTGTCAATGTTATTTAAGTTTTCAAAGAACCAACTCTTTGATTCATTCATTCTTTGTATTGTTTTCTTAGTTTCAATTGTGTTAATTTCAGCTCTGATCTTTATAGTGTTCTCCCTCAAATGAGCTTTGGGTTTGACTTGCTCTTCTTTTTCTAGAGGCTTGAGGTTCAACATTAGGTTGTGTATTTGAGCTTGCTCTGTTTTTCTGATATAGGCATTCAATGCTATAAATTTCCCTCTTAGAACTGCTTTCATTGTGTCCCATAAATTTCAGTAAGTTCTATTGGCATTATCGTTCAATTGTAGAAACTGTCTAATTTCTTCTTTAATTTCATCAGTGACCAACTGATTGTTCAGGAGAGTGTTATTTAATTTCCATGTGTTTATGAAATTTTTGCGGTTCCTTTTGTTGTTTATTTCCAGTTTCAATGCACTGTGGTCTGATAGTATACATGGGATAATTTCAATTCCTTTGTATTTATTTAAGCATGTTCTATGAGCTAGTATGTTGTCTATTTTGGAGAAAGTCTTATGTACAGCTGAGAAGAATGTGTATTCTGATGTTGTGGGCTGAAATACTCTGTATAAATCTACTAGGTCCATTTGTTCAAAAGTTTGGTTTAGTTCTGATATTTCCCTGTTGACTTTTCATCTCGTTGATCTGTCTATTTGTGACAGTGGGGTACTGAAGTCCCGCATTACAATCATATAAGTGTTTATTTGTTTTTTTCATGTCTGTCAATATGTGTTGTATGTAGTTAGGTGTGCTGGTATTTGGTGCATATATATTTATGATTGTCAGCTCTTCTTCTTGGATTGTTCCCTTTACAGGGATATAGTGACCTTCTTTGTCTTTCTGAATGAGTCTTGGCTTGAAATCCATTCTGTCTGCAAAGAGAATGACTACCCCTGCTTTTTTCTGGGTTCCTGTCACATGGAGTATTGTTTTCAATCCTTTGACTTTCAGTCCATGAATTTCTTTTTTAATTAAATGTGTTTCTTGTATGCAGCATATTGCTGGATCTTGCTTCTTGACCCAATCTGCCAGTCTGCTTCTTTTGATTGGTGAGTTGAGACCATTTACATTGATGGTTACAACACACTGACATATGTCGACTTATTCTTCCCATATTATTTACCTTTTGTTGGCTCCCTATTTTTCCCTTCTGTTTAATTACTTGCCTTGCCTGAAGGATTCATTCTGTTTCATTCCTGGAGTTGTAGTCCTCATTTTCTCTTTCCAGAATGTCCTTCAGAATATTTTGGAGTACTGGTTTAGTGGTCATGAATCTCTTCAGGTGTTCTTTGTCATGGAAGTACCTTACTTCTCCATCAATTCTGAAAGACAGTTTTGCAGAGTACATCAATCTGGGCTGAAAGTTGTTGTCTTTTAGGGCTTGAAATACTTCACTCCAAGCTCTCCTTGAATTGAGTGTTTGTGTTGAAAAGTCTGCTGTGATTCTGATGTGGTCTCCTTTACAGGTGATTTGTTTCTTTTCTCTAAGAGCTTTCAATATTCTGTTCATGTGCTGAATTTCTGGAAACTTGACTATTATATGCCTTGGGGTAGATTTTTGTTAATCATGGCTAATTGGAGTTCTATATGCCTCACTTATCTGTATGTCCAGTTCTTTTTCCATACTTTGGGAAGTTTTCTGCCATTGCTTCTGTGTACAGATTTTTTTATGTCATTTGTGCTATATCCTGCTTTTCATTGACTCCAATCAATCTTATATTGTTTTTCTTCTTGTCATCTAGCAGCTGTTGTATTGATTTTCATGGTCCCTTACCATTTTGAAGAATTCTTTCTTTTCTCAGTCATTAATCACATTCTTGTCTCCCATATCTGAGATTCTCTCTTCACAGTGTTTCATTCTACTGCCAAGACTTTCAATAGAATTTTTAATCTCTTGGCCATCTGGTTCAATCTGTTTCATAGATTCCATTTCTTTTCTGTGTTGGGCATTTATGGTTTCCATCATTTTCCTAAGCTCTTCTATTTTTTTATCTGTATCTGCTCTAGAGTCACTAATTGTGTCTTTCATTCTGGAAATGATTTCTGTTTTGATGTTTTCTAGAGCCTCATTCATCTGCTTTGTTACTTCTGCTGTTACTGCTTCCAGGAGTCTGGGTGGGAAGCTTTCAGATTGTTCCACTGTATTACCCTCTGGGTTTGCTTTGGGTGAGCTGGAAGTATGGGGTTGCATCTTATTCATGTGTCTTCTCATTTTCTATTTTTTCTTCTTTAGTTTAGTTCCTGGGGTGATGCTCATGGATTGCCTGTGACAGGTAGCTTTTTTGTTAGTTTTGAGAACCCTTTGCAAATAACTACTTCCTCAGAGATTTCTTACAGGTGTAGCTGGTTTTTGTATTATGAGTCTGTTGCAGGATCTTGCCTCTTCAATTTATTGGAGGTGAGAAGTTGCTGTCTATTTGGCCAGCCCCTAGTTCTCTGACTGTGGCCTACAGTGTTATTTGTGACCCTCTGCTAATCTCAGTCTTGGCAAGGAAGAACTGAGTAGTACCATTCTGTCACCTTGGCTAAAGTAGTAGAATCAGAAACAATAAAAGCATCAGACACCATCCAGAAATTAACAAACTGTAGTAACTATTGATCTGCTACCTTATACCTTAAGAACTAGATTTGTGGTTATATAGCAATATCCCAAATAAACCAGAAACTTGTACGCAGTGAATACACCCACAATACGGTGATTTTATTCTCAGCAGAGAAAATTCAATAGCGATTAGGAGGAAAGACTAGAGAAATAGAAGAAGAGAAAGAGATGAGAAGCAAGGTTGGAACCCAGGGGGAAATTATACAAACTTTAGGGAACTAGTAAAGAAAACAAGAGGGAAGGAAAGAAGGAAGAAGTAAAACAAGGACAGAACAAAAAAAGACAAAAACAGCAAAAAAAAAAAAAACCCAGAAAGTTGCTTTCCTATAAAAAACAAACAAACAAAACAAAACAAAACAAAAAACAAGAAAAAGAAGAGCAGAGAGGGAAAAAAAATACAAAAAAAAAAAAAAGTCTACTTCCAGGCATTTTTCTGCTGTCACTGGTACACAGAGTAGACAGGCCCAGGTCCTTGTTGATTAATCCCAGCAGTAGATTTATGGCAGGGTAGCAAGTGTTCCCAGCTGGGTTCAATAGCAAGGCTTCACCAATTCCAATGAAGTTCAGCTTGATCACTGGTAGGGTTGAAACCCAATTTGTTCAGGTGGAGACACACTGTGTGTCTCCCACCAGTTTGAACTCAGTTCCCTGCCAGTTTGAACTTGGCTCCTTGTCCTCCCACCAACTTGAGTTTGAACTCTGCTCTGCCTTGCCCCACCTTGCCTCAGCACCAAAAGCCACTAGGAGCTTTTCTGAGTTCTGAGCTTTGCCCCTTTCCAAGGTGGCGATTGGCCAATCACCACCCTCTCCTGGGGGTCTGCTGAGATCAGGTGACTCAGGTAACTGACCAGCCACAGCAGTCTTCATGTCTGCCGCTTTGCTCCATTTACGTGTCTTTCTGTGGAGGTCTCCAGGGTCTCCAGTAATTACCGTGCATCTATGGGCTCAAACTGCGTCACTCATGCCAGGAGCTGGGGCTGTGATCTGGGCTGTGAGCCAGACTGTGATCTGGGGCCACGCGCAGGGGCTGTGAGCTGGGGCCATGACCCAGTGCTGCAAGCTGGTGCTGTGAGCTGGGCCATGACCCAGGGCCACAAGCCGGAGCTCTAGGAGAAAGTGCCATCTGTTACCTTCTTCTTCTGGGCTGGTCTCTCCTTTTGCTTTCCCTGTGGGCTTCAACTCTTGCTTCAGATCCCTGCTAGGAGAACATGCTTCACTCCTTCTTCTCTTCCCTAAATTGCTATATTCCAGTGTCTGGACAACAAATCTCAGAGAGGCTCTTACTCTGCTTCTCTCTGCTCTGCCATCTTCCCAGAAGTCTTATCTTTGTTTTAATGCACATATATTTTTATTTTCCTTCATTGTTGAAGACAATTTTAAAATAGTTTTGTAAAATACACAATTGAAATGGTTTATATGTAGATGTCCCCCCAAAGCCTCATGTGTTCAAAGGTGGGTCTTTGGGAGGTGACTGGATCATGGGGGTGTGATGCTCATTGATGGATTAGTCTACTGATGAGTTTACAGCTAAACATAATGTTGGAGGTGAAGCCTGGTTGCAGGAGGTGGGTCACTGGAGACGTGGCCTGGAAGGCTATACGGTCTCTTCCTCCTCCCTTGCTCTCTCTGCTTTCTGCTGCCATTCCTTGAGCAATTCTCCTCTGTCATGCCCCTCTGCCCTGTCACTCTGCCTCAGGGCCAGCCTCTATGCACTGAAACCTCTATGAACTGTGAACCAAAATAAACCTCTCCTTCTTTAATTCACAGGTCCCAGGTACTGTGTCTCAGTACTAAGAAGGTAACTACGACAAGTGGCAATTCTTTTTCTCAATCCTTAGTAGACATTACTGTTTATTGGATTTTCATTTTTGAAAATCTAATATAAGACTAATTACTGTGCTTTGAAAAATCTGTCCTTCTCTCTGATTGCCTTAAAACTTTGCATTTGGTGTTTTACAGTCCCCCCGCAATGTGTCTAAGTATAAATGTATTTATTTCTTTCCTCTGTTTCTTTGTTTTTCCATTGTGTTTCCTGTGTCTTGTGACTTACATCTCTTTTCAATTCTAGAAATCCTCAACCATTATTATTTCATCTACTTCATTTCCTACATTCTCTCATCTTCCCTCTGGAAGTCTAATTAGAATTACATTGAACCCACTCATCTATCCTCTATTTTCTCTCTTTTTTTATAACTTGTCTCTCACTTACCTGGAACATAACTGAACCACAGCAAGAAAGTCTAATAGCACAGCAAGTCTACTGCATTGCTATGGTGGAAGTCCCTTGATTTCCCTTTGTATATACCTCTAGGAATACATATCTCACTGTCTTAAAATTGTTTAACCATTCATCTACCACACTGTATATGGACAAAGTATGGACAGAACATATTTGTGCACCCCTATCCCAAGCACTTAGCCATATATAGCAAATAATAAATATTTGATAAATAAAGTATGGCAATTATATATATCTTACAATGACCTAATACTACCTTAAACATTATTATTCCCCAAAAGCTCTACTAATCTAACCCTATGTTTTTAAAATGAGAACATAAACAGGAACTAAAATTAACCAACTCCTTTCAGCAATAATTATTATATTAAACTATATTCCATATAACTTTGAGGAGAACAGATTGAGCCAGATTCCAAATTAATAACCCACATAGACAAGAAAAAAAAAAAAAAAAGATGACTTCTCATGATGATGATGATGATGACAAAATTCTTCAATCACTTCATTTGTCCACCGGTGACCTCATTTCTATAGAGCATCTGATGTAAAAACTGCACTGCAGAAGGGTTATGGCTGCCTCCATTCCAAACTGGAAGGCTGCCTTCCCTAAGCTCCACAAGAGGCAATCTTGCTGCTCTTCCTAGCAAGCTGTCTGGACCACATGGGAACAAGAAACCAGTACTGTATCATGAAAAGTATGTTAATATGATGGTGGGGAAAGAAGATTCAAAATGGCCTTCATTACATAAAAAATATTCCTATAAAATAAAAAAGTTAATGTATAAAAAATAGGCAGCTTCTAAAGGGGTGAAAACCTAGCTGGAAATATCAGTAAAATAAAGAAATATTTGAAAATGAGTTTTTTAAAAATAAGAAGAACAAGTAACTCAAAGTTGAAGGTGAGTTTTTTTGGTGGTGGTGGTTGTTTTAGCAAGTCAAACAGTCTAACCTAAGATAAATCTTTAGGCTATTATCTTGTTGAAGTCATCAGTCTTATTCTTATGGAACATGGATATCAGGGAGAAAGTTCAGAAAAGAATTATAAAGGATACTTAAGACAAAATTAAAGAAATTTAAGCTAATGACGAGATGACAAAATAATAGGAAGGGAATGACTAGTGATTTCGGATACATTAAAAAATTAATATATCCTTTTAAAAACTAAAAGTATATTAGCCATATTATCCAACTATACTATCCCTGGTATATTCCAAAAAAATGAAATCAGCCTACAAAGAGAAACCTGCATATATATTCATGTTTATCATGGCACTATTCACAATAGCTAAGATACAAAATCAGCCCAAATGCCTATCAACAGATGAATGAATAAAGAAAATATGGCATATATACACAATGAAGTATTATTCAGCCATAAAGAAGAATGAAATCTTGTCATCTGCAGGAAAATGTATGAAACTGGAGAACATCATGTTCAGTGAAATAAGTCTGACACATTAAGATAGGAGATAAATATTGCAAGTTTTCTCTCATGAAAATACTGAGAGCCAGACAGACTACAAGAGCAAGACTAAAAGAGAGAGACTGAGACAGAGACAGAGAAACTACTAGAGACTGGGAGGGAGGCTGGGGAGAGGTCAAGGAGAGAAGAGGATAAGAAGGTAGAAGGGAAGATTGGTAGGATCAATGCATGATATATCCATGTATGGAAATGTCACCATGAAACTCATTAATTTGTACAATAAATATGTGTCAATGAAAAAAGAAAGAAAAAGAAGTTCATATAAAGTATGTTCAAATCCACCATTTAAATAATGTATCAAAACTGGAGAATATTGTCAAAAATCAAACTGGAAGAAATTTAGAGTTAGAAAAAAGAATCACTTAGCCTCTGGAGTGATAACACTCTGGATGCAAGAATGTGCAACCCTCTGGAAAGGTTTAAAAACTATTTTTAAAAGCTTGGGGATTCAGCTTTCTGCAGGAAGGAGAATACACCAAATCCTTTCTCATGAACACTTCCAATCCTATGAGCTAATAGCACTGTCTGCCATTCATCATATATTTACATAAGATCCTGAAAAGCACAACACATTCTGTGCTTATTTAGTATTCTCATTTCTCCTCCAAAGTAAAATATCACAAAAGATTTAAACTTTCCTCATAGAAGATATGTTTGATATCTTTGGCTATTTTTGTGACTATCATCCAGACCCTCCTCAGTTTCTCTGCAACTTCTAATAAATATGGAGCACCAAAAAAAAAAAAAATGCACAGCTCTTCAGTGAGCACTCACGCAATGCCAAGTCAAAATAAGCAGATTACTCCACGGCTTCTGCATGTCATGCATCTATTAATACACCCTTGGATCATGTTCGCACTTTTAATAACAGCACCAGGCTGCTGACTCACATTCAGGCATGTTTCTACTTCCTTCGTACTTACATAATTATTCCCTTTCTTGTGTCAGCTTGGTTTGTTTTTAATCTTTACTCTCATCCTGTTTAGCTTGGCTGCTTCTCTAAATTTTCAAGGGTCCACTGAATTGATGATCTGTCTTTCATGTATCAATAACACTACCAGAATGCAGGCTTTCAAATAAAGCATAAAAGGGGGATGGGGAGCTCAGTAATTACTTTCAATTATATGGGAGGCTCTCAATTAGATATTGGGAGTAAGACAAATATGGTTCCTACTTTCTTATAGAATCTGTCAGAGACATAGATAAGTAAATAGAAAACTACAACCCCATATGATAATTGCTGTGATTTTTAAGAAGGCAGCAAGCAGGAGGAAAATGGGAGATTTTGAGCACAGAGAGAACTATGGATCTAGATGTTGTAGCTCCACATTGCAGTACCACCTGACCTCCAAGGGAGGGGCTAGAAGCCTGAGAATTTCCACAGATATATAGATTAGACCTTTAATCCTTATAGCAACTGTGCAGTCTAAGTAGTATTATTCCAACTTTATAGATGAGGAAAGAATTTAACAATGAAGGCAAACTTATTTGAGGTCACAGACCTCTGGCTAATAAGTAACAGAACTGGTTTCCAATCTAGGTCTATATAATTCCAAAGTCCATACATTAGACCATGATGCTTTTTAAATATTCTCCATCAGAAACAATTAACAGAAATGCTACATGGGAAAGTCTAAAATTTCAGAAGTCCAAATTTTTACTGCTTCCTCTTATGTGGGATTTGGTCAAGACATGACATCAAACTGATTTGATGTAAGCTCATCCCAAACTATTCTAGTAACTTCCTGACACTCTGAATTCAGGAAGCTGACTATCTGATGACTTGCTGGTTAGGTTTCCAGCCCTCAAAGATGTAACAATCCATCTATAATTTCAAGGGCCAATATTTCTTCTAGATTTAAAAAGTTCCCTATATTTTTTGTAGTTAGGACACTTTTTTATTATTGTGTGTTTGCAATAAATAATAGTGATGTTCCTTTTGGAAAATTGGAAGTTAGGGCATTTTTGTCTTTTGCAGGAATATCTATAGTCAATAGTGCAAAACATTCCACAATTTCAGAAGTAGCTTAAGTACCTATTTAGATGGCTCAACAATAATAGTTTCTTGCCAAATGCAAGTAGCTAATATTTAATATGTATTCAAATAAGAAAAAGAAACAATCCAAGAAATTAATGTAGTACATATAAAATTAACAGATCATACCTGAAATTTTATGTTCACTTCCTGTTACTAGCACTTATTAAAAAAAAAAAAAAACCCACAATGTTGAAGTTAATTCCTGTAGTAAACCACTACATTAAGGTCTCAAAGTGAGAGTGAACCAACAGCGATGGCTTATCACAGTGCTATACCTCACAAAACATTCGTTTTCCACCTGCTCCATTCTCTGATTTCTCTTGGCTCCAGGACTGATCCAGTTACTATCAGGACAACTATATCCAGTCTCCAGTATTGCCTTGATAGATCATATTCTGATAGACTCTTAGAAAGACTTACCTCTACTCCTCAAAAATCTACCAACATGGAATTTAAATTGATGCCACCACATAGAAAAACAGTATTTACTAAAGCTTAATTTATGCATAACCTATAATGAAGCAACAGAAATTCCTGCATATGTTCGCCCAAAAAGATACATGAGAATGTTTAGAGTCGTGTTATTCGTGACGTCCAAAAGTAAAAGCTATCCAAATGTCCAGCTACAATAGAATGAATAAATTGTGCTGCATTCACACAGTGGAACACTTGACAGCAGTAGGAATGAATAACTACAACTATATGCAACAATGGGAATAAGTCTCACAAACTAGTGATGAACAAAAGTCAGACACAAAAGAGTACATATCATATTTATGTGAAGAACAAAAGAGGCAAATTAATGTTTTTGTATTTGAAGTTTGAGTAATCAGCACCCTTAAAGGGGGGTGGAAACAGGAAGGGAGTATGAAGAGGGCTTCTAAAATGCTGGTAATTGTCTGTTTCTTCATCACCATATTGATTAATTGAGTATATGCATTTTGTAAAAATTAATTGACTTACTTGTCTAAACATGCACTACACATCAATAAGAGTTCCTAAAGCCCCAAAAGGCTTGAAATTTTAAATAGCTAATTTTGGGAGAGATTAAAATGGACTGTATAAAATGTCACATGTGGGCGAGAAAAAGTTTTGAGCAAGGATCTACATTCCAATCAATATAGACTTAAATGTCTGTTCCAAGATTCACATTGGTTTCAGAACTCACGCGCTTTTCATGTCTCCCCACACACTATCACTAGCCTTTTCTGACTGGATCTCTTCAATGTGCTCCTCTGATCATAAATAATGTTCCACTTCTGCTCAGAAGCTGTCCTTACTCTTGAAGGACATGCCCTGGCCTGTGGCTCCCAAAGCAAGGCACTTTCCCATCAGCTCCCAAGTAGTCTGCCCTGGCTCTGCATGCCCTGTGCTTATCACATAGTCACCTCTCTCTCTGCGTTACTCTGAGGAACTGTCCCCATGATGGCCTCTTCCTTTTTGATGTCTTTAGCTTGCCAAAGTCATATTCTTTTGTGACACTTAAAGATGGAGAAGGTAAACTGTGCCACGTATTGTTTTTAATTCACCTAAATGTCCACTCAACCTAGATTGCAGATAATGCTTTGTTTTTGTTTTCTCCATCCTGTTCCATGAATTTACTGACATACCAAATGGCCAAATTACAGCTGATTAACATCATCAGGCCCCCCACATATTCTGCTTTCCTTTGGTAAGTCTTCACTTAGAAGCCCTTCAGCAGGCTGCTTATCATAAAGTGATATGCTGACAATTTTACATATGTAACTTGCTTAAATTTTTAAAAATTAATTGTAGTGGTACATTTTAGATATATATAATGATACTATTCATCATATGGAATTTGTACCTGTACATGATATATCTTGATTCTTTTTCCTAATTGCACACAGCAAGAAAATGGTGAAGCCAGGGCATCTAGTTGCAAAGCTCAATGCTGTTTTAAAAATAATTTAGATACATATTTCTTTTTTTTGGGGGGGGGTTCTTTTGAGACAGGGTCTCACTATGTAGTTCACGTCAGCCTTGAACTCACTATATAGCCCAGGCTGGCCTCGAGCTCATGGTGGTCCTCCTGCCTCAGCCTCCCCAGTGCTGGGATTACAGGCGTGCACCACCATGCCCAGCTGATACATTTTAAGAGATCTCAGTTTAACTCTCACAAGGGAAAGGAAGGAATGGTGTGACATTTAGTAAGCCCCTACTACGTACAGAATATTGTGCTGGACACAGAGTGTGATCAAAACATATGGTGAATGTCTAATTTTAATTTATTACAATAAAAGATATATTATCATTAAGCCTTCTCAAATACTTCCTCTTGCTTCAAACACATTTATCCCATCATGCATGCTACTTTCTGGAGCAGTTCTGGAACTCTTTTTTTGTGTGTTTTTGGTTTCACTTTCCTGGCTGCCTCAATATTCCTAACCTATTCAAAATGTTAACCTCTCCTGGTCACTTGGACTTCAGGGAAAAGCCAGAAGTTACACGGAGGCAGTTCCATTGAAGGAGGTAGATGAGGACATACACACTGTGATGTTTTTACAAGGCTGCCTTTCTGTTGGATGGCACTTGGCAGCAGCATTCACTATATTTTTTGTCACTTCTTAAAAAGGAATTCCCTAACTGCTTCATAAAGTGGCAAGAAGGATGGGTTAAGTGTATTCGAAACAAGGAGGAGTATTCTGAGGTGGATTAATAGCAATGTGTCTTTTACTGTAATACATTTTCAAAATTTTTGATATTCATTGTATTTTTCAATCGCACTTCATACTTTGCTACACAAGATTTTGGTTTGTCCCTACACAACCCTGTAGTATGGATATTATAATCTCTCTTTTCCAGATGACAAAATAGAGTCTCAGTGTTTAAATAAATCACACCAAATCACACAACATAGAAGATGCAGAGCAAGACCTTAAACCACACAGCGGCAAATGTTTTCTGTAAAGAGGCAATAAATATGTTAGGTTTTTTGAGCCATATATTTGTCTTTGTTCTTTGTTCAATGGTTCATTGGTTTGGTTTTACAACCCTTTAAAGTGTAAAAATTTTTCTTAACTTCTTGACTGGATTTGATCCAAAGATGGATATTTGCAGACCATTTAAGGACCCTTGTCTTAAAAGGCTGAAGGGAAAAAGTAATAAAGCACAGAGTAAGGCCTTACTCTAAATTTAAATCCTAACTCTATCACTTAACAGCTAATATTTGTGAAGAGGTTACAAAATACCAAGCAGAATCCTAGGCATTTCACAGGTATTACTCACTCAATCCTCACAAGAACATCTCTGAGGTAGATCTTATTATTTGCCCATTCTATAGAAAAAGAAACTGAGACCCAGAGTATTTATGTAACTTGCCCAAATTTATACCCAGCAAGCTAAGTGGAACACAGGTCATCAGCTACAAAGTCCATGACTTTAACAACTATTTATATTATTGAAATCAATTATAAACTATCAGATCAGGATAAATAACAGGGTTGCCCTTGTACATAAAAGAAATGTTCTATTTTCAATAACCTTTTATCCTTGCAAGGAAAGGGAACTGAACCATATAGATTCTAGAAGATATCATTCATGTGAAATTGTACAGCTTCATAAACATGCAATGTAGAACCCAGACAGGGTAATCATTCATGGAAAAAAATAGACTAGGTTTGAGGTCAGTTACTCAAGGTCACAAGAGCTCAAGGTCTGAATCGGAAGTCTCAGTATGAACAGGTCAAGAAGTAGGCTGGGGACAACTGGCAGGCATCCAAATAGGCAGTTTCTGTTGGGATCTGCAGCTAAAACATCCATGCGCTGGGAAATCTGAGATTCCGTAGGTCTGCCCTGAGTGAGAAGCAGGACCCACTGAGTGCTGAGCCACAGAATCTTCACATGAATAAGGGCAGCCCTTTGGCCTGGGTCTGCACCCAGAGGAAAAGGAAAGTTTAATCCCAGAGGAGGAGAACAGTTAAGTCCATAGACTGGAATTTAAGGTCTCTACAACAGAGACCCAGGATGACCTCTGAAATACATGAGCCTAATATAAAATTCTTAAAATCTAAAATAACAAATATTACTATTAGAATTCTTAGAATGATTGATTATGAACCAGAATGGATAATAAAAAAGTTTTTCTTTAAAAATAAAAAAGGAAATTTTGTAGTCTTGAGTGATAATGAGTTATCGTGGCCATAAGACTCTATGACCTTGTCCCTAACTGTCCCGCAATCAGAGGCATTCTAAGCAAGCTGTTCCTTTCCCCTGAAACGCCCTCTGCCACCCACTTCTTTGGAGTCTCAGGATAAACTTAAACCTTCTACATTTTACTTTTCCCTGCCACACACTTGTCACAAATTTTAGTTGTTCTTTTAGATTGCTTGTTTATTTTATGTTTTAATCACTAGACTGTAAGTTCCATGAAAGCAGAGACAATAGCAACTTAGTTCACCACAGTGCCTCCACAGTGTTTAGCACAGTACCCATGTCAAAAAGTGACCTTTCATAATTATCTTTTATGAACAAACGTCTATTGGCAAAGCATTAAATCACCTGAATATTACTTTCCCCACCAGACTGGACAAAAATCTCACTGAAGTCAAGAAATATATATTACCAATGATCTGCTGGTCTTAAGTAACAATACCAGGAACATCATAAGACACAGGAAAAATAGAGTATCATCATGTTATTTATACCTAAATATGTCCACAAGTTCTCCAGGACAGAAAAGGGACTATATAAATAACAAAAAGATTTTACTGGTAAACAAATAGCAAGAATACTTCTGCCTTTCGCAGAGTAAACATTATGCTTCCTTCTTTTGCTTGCTGATGAAAAAATTTACCAAAGCAATCAGTCCTATTTTTCTCTTTCTATTTTTTGACTTGAGTCAGCTATAATTTACTAAGTCAACTACCTGGCATTCACAGTCCACAGTGTCTATCACCACTCAAATAGCAACGGTATCTTTGGCATTCTAAATGCACATAAAGTAATCAATACAGAAAAAGAACAAATTAATTGAAAGTTATGTAATCTTATACCCTGAAAAGAACTTGATTAAATCTCCCTTCTTTGTAGCTATTTCCAATCCAGGATAGTGCAGGTGTTTACAGTCTTTTGGGAGTTGACCTCTGGTGACCCAAGGATAGTTTTAATTGCTTATCAAATGTAATTTTATGAATGAGACAAAGATATTGTGAATGCATATAAATTACTTTTGAAATACAGAGAGTCTTCCAAAATGGAATTTTAGTTAGCTTGCTACTCTTTCTTTACAGTCTAATTGATTTTCTTGACATCTCTTTAGCCTGGCAAACTGCCTGCCTAAGTACTTTATCTGACCTTCAGGCTGTTTGCCAGGTATTGATCCAGTACCTACAATGGCTGTGTCGTACCAGCTCTTCCAACTTTGATAAGGGCTAATGTACTAGTGCCGGGCAGACAGGAAGTCAGTGGTCTCAAAATTTCTCTCATTCTCTTCTATCTTCTCTCTTCCTTCCTTCTTATGCAATAATTTAAGGTTCTATCAAAATCAGACCTTAAGCAGATCAGATGGACATCTGAGTCTAATTTACCATCTAGGAAATTTTTATACACATCTTAGAAGAGCTTATTGGTCAACAATAAATGAAAATGTTTAGAAATATTTGATTTCTTGTTCAAGCAAAAATCATATTGCTCTTACTGAATGGTTTTTTTTCAAGAAAAGTAAAACTAAATATTATTTATGTGAAGGATGGGAATGGGGATGCTTGTGAAGTATTTAGACAAAATACACTGTGTACAGTGAATAGCAACTAGGATAACAAAAAGCTTGAAATCATATCATAATCAAATCATATCATAAAAGAAATAGTAAAGGGAAATGAGACTGTTGTTGTTGTCACCTGAAGAATAGCTTACTTGGGGTGAGAAATGTGAGATTTCTTTTATATTAGTATCTGTAAATTCCATGTAACTTTGCACTAATCTGTAGGTAGATTTCATTGTTTCATAGTTTGTCTTAATAATAAATTTTAGGAAAGCATTTCCATTGGACAATGGCCCTGGGCAGGCTAGGGAAATCTCTCCAAATAAGTCAACCTAATCATTCAGCCAATGATAATATCTTCGGACATGGGAAAAAACCCCAAAAGATCTGAAAGCAGAATCACTGAAATAAGAAACAGAATCTTCTGAATATATATTTTGTATACTGAGGACAATATGAAAGTGGTAAGATTGACTGACCTACTAAGACAGAGCTGCTACAGAAGGATCTAGAAACTTTACACGGCTTTTGCATGGAACAAAATTGATGTTGACGGATGCCTAGTTTAAGTGATCTCAGTCCTTCTGTAGTTCACAAGACAGAGAGAAAACCCTGAAAAATTATTTTTAAGTTTCCAACCTGAAGAAGATAATTCATATTAAAGTTTTTTAATGGGGAAGTAAAAATAATTAAGACATGTCATATACAAGTACCAGCTCCCAACAGCGAATGTAATTATTACATACTCCAAACACATACTAACAAAAAGTTTAAAGTTTTTGAATGTATGTTCATCCACCCATGTCACTTCAAGCAATCTACATGTCCAAGTAGTTGGGTGGAGCCTGACCTAAGGGCCACTGCTAGGTGAGAAAGATGAGAGGATTCTACAGAATTGGCAAGGCTGGGGAGAATGCAGAGGATTCACAAGGCTGACTGTAGATGGAAGAAGCATGGAGTGTTTCACAGGACTAATGCATACAAACTCAAGGACACTGTGCCAAGAAACAAACTGCCTGGGTTATTTTAATTTTCACCTATACTAACCAAGAGCCACTGAAACTTTAGAGTAATACCTCATTTTTTAAATTAATTTCACCCAGCAAAATTACACAGCATATAGGCCTGAAGCATAAACTTTTTGCTACTCCTAAAACTATGAGAACTTTTTAAACCTTAAACACTGCAGAGCTGGGCACACACCTCACCCCAGTAGAAGAAGCAGAGGGAACACCTGATGATATTTAAATGAAAACAGAAGGAGTGCCCAGTGAAAAGGTCTAGCTATGCCTCTAGATAACTGCACACCGATCCTGGCTTGGGTTCCAGAGAGTGACAGACTTTTGGACAATAAAAGGTGAGGCAAATCCATGGCTTCTGGGGAGGAAATGTTGAGTAGAGGAGCCCTGAGAGAAAGGGGATGATTGCTCCAGATTGTTCTGAAAATTATCGGTCAAATCAGTCCTGTACTTGTGATTACAATGCTGTTTGTGTCCAGCAGCTGCAGACAAAAGGACTTTGAAAACAAGAGGAGGAAATCAACTGAAATGTGGCATGAAAAAAAATTATTTCAGGCAAATACACCTAGGGGAATAAAATTTACAACATGATAAAAGGTCTGAAAATGCACCTTTGCCAGGAGGGCCAGGAACGGTGACCAAGGAGATAGGAATGTGTGGGTGGCAGAGCACCAAATTCTGTCACTGTGAGCCATGTGGGGTCTCTGGACAAGGTAAAGATTATCTGCTTTTTTCAGGAAGAGTGAGCAGGACCAGGTCTAAGGTTCTATTTATGGGTTTATATCTTTGAAAAAATAGACACACTGGTAGAAGAAATTCAATAAATGACAAGAAAATTAATAGATCTCCCCTTCAAATAAATAAACAAAAAGATTGGCAAGTCACAGTAAATAAAGAGAAAGGGAAAGTGGTGAGCAAATATTCAATGGTACAAATGGAAAAAGAATTCAAAATGGGAATGTAAAGCTACCTCTCCAGTGAGTACAAAAACATCAGTTCACCTATCTGAGCCTTAGTTTCCCTAATTCTAAAAGGAGAATTATGGATGATATAATTGTTAGGGTATTTTTCTTTCCTAGTGCCAAATATATGTGCCCCAAAGCAGTTTTTAAGTCTTGGCTTCTTTAAAATCTGACTCCAACCTCATACTGGGGAGTTCTCTAACATATACTTTTCTTTGCTCAGCTGACTTCTTTCCTCACATCCCCCAAATGCCTGCTCTTTATACTATACGCTCATGGACAGAAGATTTTCCCTTCTGTAAAATGAAAGGATAAAGATGGGAGAGAGAGAGAGAAAATAGTCAGGAGTTTGTTAGCCCTGGCTCTGGTTCTGGAAAGCCCATCTCAGACCCAAGTTGTTACTTTCATCTGCAAAAAGATGGGCCTGATTGGGTTATCCTTTAGGTTCCTTCCAGCTCTGCCCAGTTATCTGTCTAGTTCTCCGGCCTTCAAATAACTTCTCATCAATAAGATGTCTTTTATCAAGGACAGGTCAACCAGAGAATAGGAAAAAGACGTTCCAACTCTTCTCCTAACCCATTCCACATAAACTACAACTAATGTATCACAGTTAGGAGACAGAAAGTGCATGATACAAAGGAAATACTAATGAGATTCTGAAAGACGACTAACTCTCCAGCTACGTGGCTCGGTCCATTATGGAGTTCCCAGGGAATCAGAAGGAAAGGCACTCCACCTAGAGACACTCGAAATTTGAAAGAAGTCAGAGAGAAGAGTCACAACTGACCACACACACACACACACACACACACACACACACACACACACGCCCTTCCATTACTCGAAGAAGCTGGCCCTACACATTTCTGCATTCTAAAGTCAACTGCAGTCATCTCTGGCTGGTACTGATCTGGAGACGATTAGAGACATCCCGGCACCTCCTCTCAACACTTCGCTAGCTCTCCATGTTCTCCGTGCTATCCTGCAGCCTGCGGGCCACTCCACACCCTGCATTCCTGCCAGGTGTCCTGCCAGGCAAAGCTGGTTTATTTAAGGTCATGCTGGCAGCTGAGCCCAAGAGCCTGCTGCCTGTGCTGTTAACCTTGCCAAGTTGAGTTGCATCTATTTTTTTTTTTCTTCAATGATTCCTAGAAATATCAATTCTGGAAAACTGTTTTCCCACATAAGGTTTTGGCAGCCAGTCCTCAGCAGTTACCTCATTCTTTGCTCTGCTGCCATCTGAGAAAGTATACCAGGAGAAACAGTGCACCTGTAGGCAGAATGAGCACACAGGAGATGAAGGATGGGGTGCACTCTCCATCCTGACGGGCTTACAGAGGGAAGGTCTCCGTGGACTTCAACAGGGTGGTGCTGCCCAAGGCCTGAGATTAACCCTAGCTCCAATCGGTCACTTCACGTGCAAGGAAACTGGACTTGGAAGGAAGCCTCTTCTGCAGGTTATTGCTAAAAAAATCTGCAAATATTTGAATGACTGAATAAGCAAACTAACAAATGAATACAAGAGATTGATTGATTGACTGATTGATTGATTTAGAAATGGAAGAAGGAGGACAATAAGTACATTTGTGGTGCACAAAGTAAGATCACAGCAAGAATGAGAAGCAATCTCTGTCACTAGGTACCTCAGTTCATTCAGACTGCTATAAGAGAACATCACAGAGTGGGTGACTTGTAAGTAACAGAAACTTATTCACTTCTCACACCATTCTGGAGGCTGGAGAAGTGCCAGATTGAGGCACTGGCAGATTCTGTGTCTGGAGAGGGCCTGCTTTCTCATTTCCGATGAGCATCTCTGGCTGTGCCCTCACAGGTGAAAAGGACAGGAGCTCTCTGGGGCCTCTTTTCCCATCTATGAAGGCGCCACCTTCACAACCTAACCACTCTCAAAGACCCACTTTCTAATACTGTCACATTGGCAGACAGATTTCCTCATAAACAAATTTGAGGCAGACACAAACATTCCAGTCCATAACACTAAGTAGACCTTGCCTTGTCCTCTGTTGCTCTGGTTCAAAATGTACTCACTGGCCATCACTCCTTATTTTTGGTCCAGGCAACATATTCTGAAAATAAGCTGTTCACGACTCTTCTATATTGACAATGAATCATAAAGGGAGAGCTAGGGAGCCTTAGGAAGCATATGGTCATATCCTCATATTTTAGACATGAGAGACTAAGACTTGAAAAAAAGTGAAACAGCTTTCCCAGAATATCTAATCACCATGGGATGGTCACAAAAAGAAAAGGCAATACAGACAGGGCCTGATCTGCTTGCCATTGTGCATTCTTTCCCTACTGAAGTAAGTTCAAAGCATGTGCGTGTGCACATGCACACCGGTGCATCTGCACCTACTGCAGGTATAAAGAGTTGCTAAATATACTACCTCAACAGCTGGGATTTTACAAGTTGACTTTTTACAAGGTGTTTGTGGTTTCTTAAAATGTGTTAGGCTCTCTTTTTCTTCTTCTTCTGAGATTTTTTTCAATTTGACATAAAGTTTAAACATTAAAAAGGCTGACATGGTCAAGACAGTTCCTGGAGGGTTACTTTACTAAGGCAAATCCAAGTTGTGAGCAGTGAATTCAAGCATGAGCTAATGTGATGCCAGATCATCACACTTTGAGAAACTGCTCAGATGAGGTGATCAGAAGCCAAATAAGACACTCAGAGGCCCTGCTGAAGATGCTCCAGTGGGTATCTATCCCTATGCATAATGAGAGAGCATTTCCTTTGAAGTCGATGGGAATTAAGAACTGAGGCCAGCCACATTGTGAACTTGGGGAGCTGTGAAGCAGTAAGCAGCACCACTCTCACTGCCATTCACTGACCCCTGGCCTGTGACAAGTCACTGAATGGAATTTAGCTAAGGAAGTCCATGATGCATAGCCCCACCACATAAGAAGAATGAGTTCATCCAGGAAACCCAGCTCTCACTGAGAAAACTAAGAAGTACCCTGAAGGACATCAGTGGACTTCAGATCGGGGTGCATTACTTAAAAAGCCACTCTCACCTTTCACCTGCAGCACTTCATCAGCAGGACAAACATACACTACACAGGAATGTGCTAGGATCTGAGTTGGAGACCTCCCTCAAGGAGCTGACAACCTGATAAGAGACCTGTGGCATGTACACAAAAGGCTAAATAATTATAAACCTGGCATAACCAAAGCACCAAGGAAGCTGGTGAAGCAATAAATAATTATTGAGTAAAGAGAAGGGCAGTGTCGTAAATTACAATGAATTATGGGGCCCTTCCCTCCTTTGACGAGATATAAATCCTTTTCACTCTTGATTCTTATGTGTCATTATTTAGGGCAGTTTTACAGCTCACTTTCATTATAATAAGGAAGGAGGAAGAAAGCAGACACATGTAGCACACAGAGTATGTATCTGACTTCCAAAACATAGGTTGGGCCTCCATAATGTGATAGGTTCTGGGATAAAAAGACCAGTAAAACACAGCACACAGTAGCAAAGCTGAGGCCCTCCCTAAGAGTTAAATCTCAGTCAAAAGGCAAATATGTAGAGCCAGGATGGGATCCTTGGATTGCTCCCAGGACTATCATAGGCAAACCTGAGAGGAGTCGGGTAGAGGTCCATTAGCAGAACAATGAGAAGGAACATGGTTACCCTCAATGAAGTAGCAGATTGCCCTGTAATAAGATATTATAGATGTAGGGACTAGAGACATAGGCTGAGTGGTCAACTAAGAAAAGAAGACAAAGAATGGCATAAATGGAAGTGGCAATGGGATGCTACCCAAGATGTGTGATCTAAGGAACTCAGACGAGTTAAACAAGGATGAGAAAAATGCGAATAAAATGGTACCAGGAAGAAGGAGGAGATTATATTTCCCAGGCCAGACCTGCCTCAATGTCAAAGCTCCTGAAAGGCTTCCTTTTATGTACATTTGTTGTCCCACATGGTGGGCACAGCCCCTACATTCCAACAGGAAAATTGGGCACAACAATCTGTCCCTGAGCCATGAATGTGACTTAGGAGTGAATATCTAACAGCCTATGCCCTTCTGTGCTCTCAAGCTAGACCTGATAAAAGAGATCACCCTCAGTGATCCTGGTAATGAAGGCCAATTGTATGAGATAATGGCATGTATAACCAGTAATGGCAACTCAAGAAGAAATGTTCAAAACGAAATACAATCAAAATTTAAATCCTACATTGAAATAGGAATTTGTTTACAAAGAAGGAAATATCTACTTCCATAGATCTTGAAGAAAGATTTAGCAATACCAGAGCAATGAATCGTAGAGCTAAAACACTGTGCCTCAGAATTGTGGTAGCTCAGACCCCATGAGCCTCATTAGTTCAAAAATTAATCCTTGCTGAACATGTATAGGTGATTCTTTTTTTTATACAATAACTAAATATATCTCTGGGTTATGTAAGTTCTCAGAATGATTATATTACAATAGAAGGATGAAAAGCAACAGAAATAACAAAGGCATACATAGGTGTGGACTGTTTTCATGTTTCCTCTTACCCTTAAACCAAATCATTTACCATGTAAAAGTGATGCAAAATTTCCTTGGCCACTTGGCCCGTAGTTTGCATTGCCAGGCCCTGGAGGCAGCATACGACAGGGAAAAGATGCAGCCCCCACAGCCAGCCAGACCTGAGTTCAAAATCTGGCTCAGATACTTATTTGTGATTATTAGTAGTTGATAATTATTGAGTTAAGCACTACCACTGCCCCTATCCTATAAATGAGAAAACAGACATAGAGAGTTTGGTAATTTGAACAAGATCATAGTAAGTAGTAGAACCAGAATGTAGTTCAATATCTGTCTCATGTCTCTTAACCATTACACCATATTACTTCTCAGATTTATGCTCTGGTCAATTTATCTTCTTTGGGACTTTGTTTCTTCATCAATAATGTGAAAACTATACTCTCTATCTTGAAAAACTGATGGGAAAATTTAGTTTCTGGCCAACAGCAGGTAGTCATGAAATAGTAAGTATTACTATATATGATAAGTGATTATGTTCATAATCTATAAGAATTCACTGACAATCTGATTACTTATTAGGCCATACATTATCATCAATAGGAGTAAAGATATTAGTATTAACTTTTTATCAATAGGAAAGTCACAATCCCACAATTCCTATTTAACTTTCTTTTTTACCTATGTATTGCGAAAATAAAGTCAAGAGTTTAAAAAATAACTACTCGAGGCTTGGCACCAACAACAACGAAGTTAAATGAACTTTGGCTGCAACCTTATAATCTAAATAACCAAAAATCGCTGCTCATATTGACCCTAAAATATCACATCTTTCAACAGAAACATGTTTCCACTGACATACGTAAGTTGGCTATGAACAATGTTATTATTGTCAACTCTACAGTAATTACCAAGCCCCCATACTCTACCCTTCTCCCTTCTCTTTTGCTAACAGAAACCAGATTTTATTGAGGAAATCCAGAGCTGCTGGTTCCTAACAGGTAGTACTCTCCATAGCCTTAGGATAGGGCTGATCAGGATTGACTGAGCTAATGATGGCATTCCCTTTCCCCTTGCCAGTGATTAGTTCAACAATGGCCTTGTGATAGGAAGTCTGACAGGAAGTTTATGGGGGACTTACAGAAAAGTCTTTCACTATTAAAAGTAAACATTCAAGGAGGAACTTCCCTTCCTGCCTTTGCATGACACTTGGAACTATAGTTGCTAGCCTGAGATCGTAATAACTATTATAAGATGATAAATCAATATCTCAACAATCATAAATGATAAATCAATAGGAGCAAAATAATGATCAGCACAAGAGTTACTAATGAACCACTGAAGGTAATAAACCTTGAATGTACTCCAACAAGAATCCTTCTAGTCTTGTTAGTGAACTACTTAATTTACTCACTGTTTGAGCCATTTGGAGTTGAGTGTTCTGTTATCTAAGGCTCAGTATATCTTAACTGACACTCAAATCCAGGAATTTAAGTCTTGCTTAAGCCTACAGAGTCTAAGATAAACAGTTCAACATGTTTGATGCTGATTCCTAAGAATGGGCTATGACTAAAGGAAGGACAAGGAGAATCAACAAAGACCTGGATAAAGTGGAGGAATTGAGGACCTTGGAGAAATCTTCTGACCCTGTTCACCTTCTAGATACAGACTTCCCCTTCCCATATTCATTCTACTCACCTTGACTATCCCACATCAGTTTGCTTATTGAAATTACCTATAACCATCTTCAGAATGTTGTGGAACTCAGATACAGTTCCCCTACTAGAAAATGTGCTCCGGAATGGACACAGCTCTTAAAAAATGATCCATTTGCTAAAATATGCTATCGCTCTCATCATCAGCAAGCAAAAGGTGTCAAATCTTGTGGGTCTTTCTTGAGCTTTCCAAGGACAGGCAAGATCCAGAAAGCAATTCAGCCACTCTGGAGTAGATAGATATGCATGAGCTCCCGTGAGCCATTAGGTGTATCTGTCAGACCATGTTGAGCAGCAGCACAAGAAACTGTTCCTCAAGTATGCAGAGCCACGGAGAGAAAAGTAAAGGAGCTTCCTAGAGACATTAAATGAAAATCAAGGAAGAGACTGACAGTAACAGGCTCCATTTATCAGGGGTGGTTAGATGGTTGTTGTGAGCAGCTATTCTGTTCCACTACTGACAGGCAGCAGGATTATGCCTGAAAACAAAATTCCCCACAGTACAGTTTATGAGAATAAGGATAGTATGGAAGAACATTATAAAGATCTTTTCTGGAGAATTTCTGAGTTTCTTTCTCATCAAATAAGATATACAGAAATATAGATATCTTGATTTGACACATATATATAGTTCATCTACATATACATAAATATATTCATGCACATATATACATATATACACAAGCATTTTATGTATACACACATATATGTAGGCTCAGGCATACACACCCTATATAGAGAGATGAATAGATGAAAAAGATAGCTAATGCATTTATGTAAAATGAAAGCAACAACACTTAAAAACAGTTCTGCACAGAGACAGAAAATTTACTCTCCAGTCCTATTAACTTTGATATGCTATATCCTAAGGATACATCACACCCTCACCTCATCAACGATTATTGTCATCATGAATTATTCTTGCACTGGTTGGTCAATTCCTTTCCGCACAGGCTTGACTAAAGAATTCTGCCTGCAATTTCAGCTTTACTTCTTCCTTGCCACGGCTTCTCATATCCTCTTTGTTTCCCCGGGTCTCCAATTTCATCCTTTCCCACTCTCTTCTTAATCCATCATTCTTTGTGAGACACTGTTGGCTGAGCACTGCACAATAGGCCTTGTCTCACCCTATTTACCATGCCCATTAAATCTATTAGTCTCAGTATACCATCAGCTTTTAAAAGTGCCCCTTTCATAGGCCCCCTTCTTACCTGTTCTAATGACATTGTTCCCTCTCCCACTGCCCTTTGAACACTCATGTCATTAAGCTCCAATTTCACTCTGCTTTTGATAATGACAAGATGGCTGCCCTCTCTAATTTTACTCTGGAGCCTAACAGAGAGAGTTTCAGAGCAGTGGCCACAAGAGATACCTATTGATTGTTCCTTTGCCTCTCCTTTCCTCAAGGTCCCAGAGCTGCTTGTTAGTGTGATTCTTTTCTCCACCGTGAGTGGCTCATTCCTCATAGCAAGACCCATGTCTTTTGTGCACAACCTAAGGTAGCTCACATGGACTGTTTCAGTTGGTCATCCCTACACACACCAGGTGGTGAGTGAGTGACTTCCAGCCCCTTCCCTTTGCCCCTCTCCTGCTACTCAACATGCTGCTCAAATGTTCAAATCCCATTTGTTCCATCAAATATTTGCTTACTGAATGTATTTTTAACTGCCAGGCTCTGAACTAGGGGTTAAGAGGACCAGATAAATGAGATCCAGTCCCTTCTACAAGGAGATTCCCACCTGGGTATGGGGGAGGAGAAGACAGACCTGCCAATCAATGAGTGTGGTACAACCATCTGAGTACTTGAAGGAGGCCAGAAGGAATCCACTCACACCAACTTCTTTTTTGTTGCTGCAATAAAAGTAAGGGGAGTCTGTGCAGACCAGAGTCAAAATACCCTGTACCAAAATAGAGATGGAAAACCTGCTTCAAAATCTAGTTCAGCCGTAAGTTTGAAAAACCTTCAACAGAGCCGCGGGGCTCTCAGATATGAAGGTTATTAACAGTAGCACTACCTCCTAGGTGCTGCTGTGAGGATGAAATGGAACAACACCAGGGAGGTTGTTAGCCCAGCACCCGACATAAATGTTCACTGAAAGTGCACACAGTTTTTCACATTTCCCAGAAACTCTGATTTTGAGGCCCAGGATCTGTCCATGAAACTTTCCCCTAGTAACACAAAACTGGTAATTTTTTTCACTTAGAGGGTATGTTTGTTTGAATAAATCTTTGAGCCAGCCAGCTTCCACTCCACCTGGGTCAAGGCAGCTCAATTAATTCATCAACAACACCTACCCGTGGAGACATGAGGACCCAACAGACTTGAGGCCCAGGGAATTAGAGCATCTTCTGGGAATTTATTCATGTCATAAAGTGAAGCTGGATTTATTACCATTGACAGTCTCTCTCAAGGGGAGCCCAGGACTTAAGCAGCAAGGGTGTTCCAGGTCAGGAGAGAGCCATATTAATAGATTTTCTATGGAGGCCTCATATCAACTGCCTGAGTGGTGAAGGCCTTGAACTCATCTCCTGCTGCATTTTATTGTGACAGGAAACCCCCACCTTCACCAAGGGAAGGGGCTCTGGTAAAAATGCCCTCTACATATTACCATCCTAATGATTGCACATGACCAATTTCAGGGCAGTGAAAAATGATTATTGAGCCATGTACAGACCACTCCGGCATTTTTAATTACACATCACACAAGAAAAATTTAACTTCTTTTGTTTAGCCTGTCTTCAAGATAATCTTATCAGGTATGTCAGAAAAGAATAATACTGTAGTCGAAAGAATATTCAGTGTCCCTTCAGGCACTTTTCAGAATTCAGGGTGTTGGCACATATCTAAAAACCAAATGCAGGAAAAAAATGCATAACTTAAAGAGCTCAGGTGCTAAATTAGCAGAAGCTGTAAGAAAGAATGAGTCAGGAAAAATGTTTCCCCAAAATGCAGCCTAACCTTTAGCCCCAACTTTTCCAACTCTTGTTAACGTGCTGGAGTCTGATGCTGATGTTAAAGTCATCTGACAACTTGTAACTCAACTATAAACAGTTAGATATAAGCTACAAGTGTCTATTTTTACACATTAGCAGCAATTCCCTCAGGAGCCCCAGCCTTCCTTTCAGTCAACTTTTCTGTCACCTCCTAGAACGGTTCCCTCCTATGGATGTTCCATTCTCTTGCTGTTTGCCTGTAGAAATTTGCCTTCCAATGCCTAATTACCTCAAGCAGCTGCCTAATGCGGCTTCCAGGCTCAAATCACTATGGAGTACCCATTTTAGCACTCATCGCTGTCACTAACTGGAATGGAGCGAGGGACTGCTTCAGTGCCTGTCAGAAAACAAAAGTCCTGGTGTTCAGTGGCCTCTCGGGAAACTAGGATGCTCTGCCACTGTTCACAGGACTTTCCCTCTGGGTCTCTGGCTGATGAGCCACCAGGCATACCAAAGGGGACAGCTTTATTCTGCCCTCTGCTCTTCTTGGCAAGGGTCACATCATTAGCTCAAGTACATTATCAACAGATCTATACATACATGGCCTACAGAAACCATTGTATAATATGAAAGTAGTTATGACAAACACCACTAATACAATCCTATCTCAACACATTAACAATGACATTAACTACATAACAATAACACAACACAGTTCCCAGCTCCAGGTCATGGATTATTTCGGTAAATATTCAAGTTATAAAAAGCACTTAAGTGGGGTAGATTTTCATAGCAATGTCATCTGCTGCCAGAGTACTCAGCCTGCTCATATTTTACAGAAAGGAAGGTACTGTCACTGAGTTTCCTTTGTTTCCCACAAAGAATGAAAAGGCTGGGGGGTGGGGGAGACAGATTTGCCTGAATTGTTTGTAGTATTAGATTTACTACGAAAGAGTATCCAGTAATTGTTAGTATTTTGTTTCACTCTCATTCTTCAACCATCCCTTCTTTTCTTTTCACTAATGGTTTCACAAAACAATCCAGTTTAGTAAAAGGTGTTGAAAGAGTGGGCTCTTTAATGAGAATAAGTGTTCAAAATGTGTTTGTTTCCAAATTGGGAACATAAGACGTTCCTGTATGTTACCATTTGTCCCTTCATACAACTACTAGGACCACACAATATTGAATTCCCCTAAAACAAAGTTCACTTTGGGGATAACTTCCACTTTGTGAACTTTCCCAAAGCAAGAAGAATTCCAAAGTAGCTTACCCTCCCTTACCTGTCCTGACATCATACAACAGGACGATTTGCTTTAGGGAGGTTGTCCAACTCTTCATTGCCTGATACTCATCTTTTGCATGAATTTTTTAGTATGACCTGAACACCAAGGTCCTCAGGAGTCTCTTATATTAATGAGGAGGAAAAAAGATCTGGACCTGTTGCTGCAAGATCTGAATTCAAGGCCTGATTGCCCCTATTCAAGGTAGAAAATATGTTTCGATCTTTCTTATGACAAAATTAAGGGTTGTAAGTATCATCTTTTATTCTCCCTTCAGCCCTTATCTATGATTTCTCACTGCAGTACCACAAATGCTTTGGCCAGATACAGAAGAGGAAAGAAAGAAAGAGGGAAGAGTCCATGAAGTTCCATAGGTGCTCTACGACTTCCAAGATGTCAATTTTTCTACCGATTTTTAATCTGATTTTCACCAAGGAGATGCCATGATCTACAAAAAAATAAGATTCTAAATGCTGTTACTGTATAGGAGGAGCTTAGTTACTTGAACTGAGTAACCCAATTATAAAATGCCCTCAATCAAAATGGAACTGGTCCTTCTTTCTGTAAAAAGATGAAATTACTCACAAATACCTCTAAGCTGCACTGTTCTTCCCAGAGTGTTGATGAACTTGTGGCCCAATGATGTGTACCTGAGAAATACCTGTCCAACACTAGGCAAGACTGCTACAGACTGGACAAGAATGAATGCCTGAGCTGTGTTATCTTCAGCTGAAGTCTCACTAGCATTGAACCCAGAGGACCATGCAGATTCATGGGAGAAAGACAAAGAGACAGAGATGAAGAGACCAAGAAAGGGAGAGGGTGGGAGAAAGCAGATCATTTTGCCCTTTAAAGATTAAATAAGTACTTTTAGGTTTATTCATTAAATTCTCTTTTTATTTTAGACTTTTTATTTTTCTATCTATATTCACCCCATCTTGTTTGCCCAGTGAGAGAATAATAAATAGAGTCTTGGCCTTCTCATTTTTGTTTCTTGACTATTCCTCTTGAATATGTTCATTAATATTGAAAATTTTCTATTAGGCATGGATGAGAGTTTTTATGAACTTCCCAGGCCTCTGTAATTGGGCAGACATGCAGTTTGTTTTGCCAATGGAATGTGAGCAAAAACAATGTGTATTGTTTTGAGGCAGTGTACGTGAAAAGTCAGGCAGCTTTGCAAACTTCCCTCTTGCTACCAAAATGACTGGCAAATCTCTAGACACTGGAAGGTCCATCAGTCAGCTCCTCATTGAAAAAACTTGAAAAAACTTGGAACATAGCCCCACCACCACCACTACTACAGTGAGTGAGAAATAAAACATTATTGTTTTGAGCTACTAAAACTTGAGGGTTTCTTCTTCTTACAGCACAACCTAGCCTAACCTGACTGACACAATGCTCTTATTATTGGTTGTCATTAGTTTTCAGTTTTCAGATACTGTTGTTTAGAGTTCTATTTTGTAAAACATAAAACTTCTAACATTTAAAAAAAAATGGGTTTTCAAAGAGGATTCTGTCCACAAGGAGTTTTTATGAATGTTTGCTGGGTGCAGAGTTTACTAGTCATAGTTTCATTAAACAGTTTTCATATATTTATAGTACATTAGTCCTGAGAGAAGTTGATTAGAAAAAAAAGAGAAATATTTTTGCCTACCTCATGGACATTTTTCAAGGATACTGTTAGTAAATAATTTTGAGTATATAACAGCTGTATACTTGCCAGAAGTAGACACTAGAAAAATAAAATAATTGTTGTCATGATTATTTTATCATCTCCAATACACTGTAGCTAAGCATCCCATGATTTTAATGCCAAGTAAAATTTAGCCAGTTCAAAGCATGTTTATGAACCTAATAATCATGTGAAGTTGAATCTATAGAAATAAATACATTGATCTAAAAGTGTTTTTAGATGAGCATTTTTGGCTGAAGAAATTAATCAAATATAGGAGAATGTAGATAAAAGCAAATGATGGCTAGGCTTTCCTGAACAAAATTTCACCTAGTTGTTGTCCTCTACAGTGTAATAACACAATCACTAATTCAACCTCCATCCCATCCCCTATGTTCTCGAAACATCCTGGCAGAGGTTTAATATTTGTTGATTCTTAATCTGGTAAAAATCCTCTCCTAAACTTGAAGTTCTTCCAAACAGAAGAAAAGTCAAGGATAGAAATATTTTCATTCTTCAGTCCAGATGAGTGGACAACAGAGAATTTGGATGAGAAATAGCCCATGAGATTACTTCCAAAACACTTCTGTGAAAAGCAGAGAAATGGGACAAGGATGAATCTAAGCAAATGAGAGCACTGTGTTAATTTCTGCACTGTCTTTCCCAGCCTAAGCATATGAGTAAGCATATGAACACCATACTTTGAACAGGCTTAGAAGTTATTACAGCCTATTACTGTCACACATTAATTCCAGCATAAACATTAAATCCAATATAAAATAGTAAAATAAAATTCATTTTCATCATTTCTTAACAAATCATTTTTCTTTATTTCTTTATTTTTCTTTATTTGTGATGAAGAGTCAAATGACTCCTTTTTTCATCATTTCTTTTCCGACTGTAGCTTTTATGTTTACAAATTTTTTGTCAAAGCAGTTACCCACATAAAAGTCTTCTTCACTCCATCATAACCACGACAACTCAAAATACCTTTAGTAAACCAGCACGTATAGTAATGTTGGTTACACGGAAAAAAATAAAATCAACATATAATAATCTCATGTAGTTTCAAAAATAGAAATATAATAATCATAGCCCTCAAACCACAGAAACAAAATGGCTTAGCCTTCAACTATGCCAAACATCATTTACAATTTCTCAGTCTTCTGTAGGGAATTACATTTTCAATGTTTCTAATTCCCATTTTCTATATCAAATGTTTTGAAATTATGCAAATGTCAACTTAAAAATAGTTCCTTATTAAAGTCAGGTTGCAAAATTATAAGACAAATGTACTAACTATGCAGCTCATAAGTTAATAAGATTTTTGGAAGGTAGTGTACTGTTATTCAGCCTTAAATAATAGCCCTCAATACATTAAAAGACCAAAACATATTCTTATTTAAAGTTACCTAATTCACTTTTCTGATTAACTTAAATAAAATAAAATATTCCTAATTTTTAAAACTTACACTGGGGATTTAGCTCAGTAGCTGGGGATTTAGCTCAGTGGTTAGAGTGCTTGCCTTGCAAGCACAAGGCCCTGAGTTCGATCCCCGGCACCACCAAAAAAAAAAAAAAAAAAAAAAAAAAAAAAAAAAAAAAAAAAAAAAAAAAAAAAAAAAAAAAAAAAAAAAAAAAAAAAAAAAAAAACTTACAACAAAGTAATTTGCTTTCTTTTTTTTTTTTTAAATATTGGCAAATGAACCCAAGGTAAGCTACACCCCAGATTTTGCATGTGTGCTTTTTTGTTTTTGTTTCGTTTTGTCTTTTGGTTTGGTTTGCCTTTTGATTTCAGTTTTTGTTTGTTTGGTTTTTTTGAAGTCACTAAGAAGCCCAGGCTGGCCTTAAGCTCACAGGAATCCTCCTGTCTTAGCCTCCTTAGTGCTGGGATTACAGATGTGTGCCACCACATCCAGTCTGGGCTTCTTGATCCTCCTGTCTCAGCCTCCCAGAGTGTTGGAATTATAAGCATGAACCACCACGTCTGGCTGGGGTTTCTTTTATAATGGATTTTATAAGATGAATTAAAATCTTCCTATTGTAATAAATGCATGTAGTAATTGTATTGATCTGTTCTATTAAAATGCAAAGATTTTCCAGTACTTTAAAACAAAACATTCTGTATCAATGTAGGTGGTAGGGATATAGCAAAGATTCAGGACAGCTGTTCTCAACAGAATTTGAGGTCAGTATGTAAAAATTACCCAGAAGATTTTTTTTCCAAACAATATATTTTCATCCACACTCAAGATTCTGGGCTATGTAGGGTCTGAAAAAATTTCTCTGATGATTCT
This sequence comes from Hystrix cristata, assembly GCA_004026905.1. Classification (NCBI taxonomy): domain Eukaryota; kingdom Metazoa; phylum Chordata; class Mammalia; order Rodentia; family Hystricidae; genus Hystrix; species Hystrix cristata. The sequence continues at coordinate 73,207 of PVJO010002808.1, read as the reverse complement.
AATATTTTCTGGTTCAGGAAATAGGGTAACTGTGCTAATAGCAATGTTTGTTTGGTTGTTTTTTCTTTAACCAACATTTAGATATTGTATTGTTTTCTTCTTTCATCTAAAAATCATGTGCAGCCAAAAAAAATCTCTCAAATTAATTTAGAGAATTGATCTACTGACTTCTTATTTAAGGCTTTAGCTGCACGGCTAGTTCTGCTTCTTTATCTTTACACACAAATATGCCTCTTTGTCTTACACCAAATTGGGCACATTTGCTTAGAGAGCTGGGTCTGGTGGGCTGCCTATCTCCACCAAACACCTCTGCAGTGTTTAGCTGGCTTTGCTACAGCCTGCCAGGGTAAAACAGCGGCCGACACCGAGTCTAAAACACAGAAAGGGAAACGGCTCTATTAAAGAGAGAGATTAAAGCACAGGCTTTGCAAACTAGGCTAAAGCCCCAAACCACAAGATTATCTTGATGCATATGATTGTGAAGGACTAATTAGAAGAGAGGATGTCATTTTATTTTCTAACCAGCCTTCTCTGATCTGAAGCCATGACGCCCCCTCACTTGTTACCTAGCAACCCTTCTTTGTATATGGAAGGTTACTCTATTCCTGCATTGTTATTCAATTTATTTGCCATTTTAAGTGCCTTTATTCTGCTTAGGAGGATCTCACCCCAGCGCGTTGGCCTTAGGCTCTGAAATACCAGGGGGCAGTCCAGGAGGTGGCTGCGAAGGTTCTCCTGCAGGCCGCTGTCATCTGCAGATGGGTGCTAAACAAAGGCACGTATTTCATCTCGCTCTGGGTGATTCTATCAGAGCTTCCCGCTCTGAAGCCCCAGCCAACTACCCTCCACCTAACCCAGAAATTGCTGTCATTGCTTTTATCTTGATCGAAAGAATATATTCTGGACTGGTTTCTTTTAACTCAGTGGAAAAATGACTATCAATTTAAACATTAACTGGTGTCCAATCTAACCATGAAGCTAAAAACAGAATTTGGCATTGCACACAGGAGAGTCTCTCAGAAAATCACTACCCGACTAAACTTCGAGATTTCACCTAGACCCCAGCAATATGTAAATAGGTAATCAGCCGCATTTGGAAATGTATTTTTTAATCAGGTAGTTTAGATGCATAATCACCTCCAAATCAAACCGCCATTAGAGGCCATTAACTCTTGCAGGCAGGAAACTCAGTCGGCAGCCAGAATCCTATCAGAGATAAAGGGATGCTGCCTCTGCCCTTAATTCTTGTAGAGCCCTGGGCTTGCACTCACCTTCCAGCTGCAAATGGGTTTTTCTCCTTAAGAACAGAATTCTGATTCTTTCCTAGTGCTAGATAAGAATTAGATGACAAACAAAACAATGAACAGACAGCACTTGAGCTCTTAGAAAATGACTGTTGCCTCTTCCCAGTGAGTAGATGGGAGTTGTTCCTAAAGCCACTAGGTCCAAATACCTCCAGAAGACCAAATCGTAGTACATTCTAATGCACAATATCTAACACGCAATCTAATATGCATACTGACAATACAATTTGCTCAAAGCTATTGCACAATAGTGTTCATTCTAAAATAACGCCCACTGCAAAAACCCACATCCCCATTCATTGCACTACCCAAATAATTCTAAAACCTTTCCTGCCATTCTTTTGGGGGTTTATACACAGAAGGAATTTGAAAGCATTTGTCGTCTACCTCCTACTGTGCTGGTTGGGGGATAATGGCAACAGGTGGACCTAAGACCTAGGATATGAGACAGTGGGATGTATGGCCTGCCAAATTTAGATAACTCAATTAACACAGCCCCATTCACCCGGCCCAAGGGAAAAAAAGCTGAGAGCTGGGGGAGGGAAAAAGGGAGAGTGAGCGCAGGTGACAGCAACTGTGGATTTTCTTCTCTGGGGTCATTAGCGGTGTTTATATTTCTATAGCATAACTGTGTTACAAGCTAGCATGGTTATTTTTGCCTTTGCCGCATCACTCAGTGCAAAAGGGCAGAGGTGAATGCCTATAGATTTACACAGCTGCTGGGTGGGAGAAGGCATTTGGCAAATAATTCAGTAACATGGGCCTTTATTACACTGAAAAAATTGTTTTTTCAGAAATATTCTCCCCTTAAACCAAGAGAGCACCCAGTCTCCTACAAAACCTTCCCAGGTTAAAGCAGAACACAATTTTTAGTCCTTGTGCCAGCTGGAGGTATGCAAAGATTTTTTTTCTCAGCAGGAAGTCACTCACAGACATCACATGAATATTTAAACAATGGGAAGCCGGCAAAAAGATTCTTTCACGCTGCAGGATGATAGTGACTTCTGAAATTATCACAATTATCATTCCATTATTGCAAAACAAATGACCTGATTTATTATGCTGTGCCTCTGCTCATCTCTGGATCTCTTCCTGATATATTACACAACCAGTACTTAGGCATTCTACACAAACAGCATTTGTATCGACTACTTCATTAATATTTTGATTATTATAAATCTCAGGAACTCAATCCATATCCTAGGCTAGATAAACTCTCCCTCAGCCTCTCTCTGTCTCTGGAAAAGATGATCTGATAATTTTACAGTGGGGTACGAGGTAGGCTGCACGATTCTGGGAAGTGAGTTCATCACAGAGGTCTCCCTTCAGGGTAGGTGCTCCTCGCTTAGAGCCCACAGCACAAAAAGCTCACAGTTCCTAAATTAATAGGAAAAAGAGTTTACATTCAAGAAATCTAGATAGAAATGCTACTCCCAACAACGATTCTAGTAATATGAATTTTCTAGTAGTTTTCTCTTTCAGAAGAAACGATGAGTAAGAAAGTCATGGAAGAATTGTATCAGTTGTGACACCAGTACAGTGGCAGAAACAATACTAAAAGCCAGTCTTTATTTTACTCTAAGCCTTTTAAAAATTCTTCATGTGTCCCGTGTACCCACAGATGAGTGAGCAAGTTTGTTAACCCTCTTATACAACCCAGCAAAGATTCATCACATCCCACCAGTGAGACAGCAGGGAAAGGGAGGAATTCTGGGACAGAAAGTCAAACAACACACTTAGCAAAAGTAGAGCCTGATCACACACACATGTTGTAATGAGACAGCTAATGAGCCATGAGTAAAATTCCCACTTCTTTCACTGGAACATTTTCACAGTGTAAAGTGCTTGAAAAGGAGCGTGTCTGCCATACACTAATGACTTTAAATGGGCTTGCATGTCAGGTTGTAAGCTGAAAACCTAAAGTATTTTTATGTTCTGTGAAATGACTTAGCAAATGATTTCAAGTTTTACCTGTGCAGCAATGACTTTCATCAACCCTTTCCTCATCTGGGCTAATTTTTGCTCAGAGGGACAGTTGTTTTACCATGTGCTCTCGGGGTGAATCTAAAGTCAGTTACACCAAGTAAACCGCTAAGGAAACCTTTCGGTGTGTGGCAGTGAAGGTACAGCACTCACGCTGCAGTGGGCACGCAGAGCCCTGTTAGCACGCAAGCCAAGTCGCCCAGCAGCTGAGCATCTGATAACAGCGCACACATGTAAACTTATACCTCTCAATAAAAAGCTGTATCCTTGAGAGCTCTGTTACTGTGTTTTTATTTTAAGACAAAAGATGTTAATGTATGAGTTGTTTTTTTCTAAACTAAAACCTCAGTATTCAGGTTTAATTGCAATGTTGGCATTTTGCAATAAATAAGTGGGTTTTGGTTTGCAGTCCAGGCACTCGTTTGGTTTGCAGTCTTTGCCATCACTGCTTTAGGTGAATTCTCCTGGCCATGCTCCCTATTACTTTCATTAGGTTTTTCTCACCTAACTACCCTGGGGTTGGGAAGAGGAGGATAAAATGAAAGTAATTCATTTGAAGAAGAACACAGTTAATGCAAATTTGTAAGTTGTTTATTGGACATCTTCATTAGAACTGTATTCAGTAGGAAAGAAGAAAGGCATAAGTAAAAGGTCATTTCATCTTGTGGTTTGGGTCGAAAAATCCAATAACCACTCAAAAATCTTTTTTTTTTTTTTTTTTTTTTTTTTTTTGGTGCCGGGGGATCGAACTCGGAGCCTTGGCGCTTGCTAGGCAAGCACTCTAACTACTGAGCTAAATCCCCAGCCCCTCAAAAATCATTTAAAGATCAGAAACATAACAACTCCTAGCTCTCTTCCAACTTTAATTTCAGAAATAAACATAAAATGCCAGGCATGGTGGCCTTGGGTTCAATTTGAAGGAGAGAGAGGAAGGGAGGAGGGAGAAAAAGGGAGGAGGAAGAGGGGAGAAGAAGAAACTAGAGAATGGGAAAAATTGGCTTTGGTGTATTCTTATCTCAGTAGACCCTGAGGTTTGGCGTAGGATTTCAAGGAAGGTGTTGTTCTCAGCCACAGGCTAGAAGACCATGTCATGGAAACAGCTAATGCTTTCTAGAACTGAGATCTAAGCTCCCTGTTCTACAGAAAAAGCTGCTTATTCTTTCTGTCCTCTACATGGGAGGAAACATTCCTTATCACACTCATAACATAAATTAGCTATGATTCTCTCCACTCATGCTAACATTGAAAGGAATGATACTTAAGAGAAGTGCGTTTACTCTCTTTGCATTGGGAAAAGTACACAAGATCTTGACTAGACCAAAACCACAACTAATCTTTTTCAATACAGCAATATTATTTGATAAAATATCTTTCTGGGGTCTTTTCTAAACAAAATAAAAACTTTTCCCAATATTCAATTTCCCTGCCAGTCAATAATCACAAAACTTACAACTTTTAAGGAATTTAATAATCAATCAAGAGAAAGAGGAAGAAAAACAGAGACTTTTGGAGGAAAGTACTCTATTGTATTGCAAATTCCCTAAAAGATTGTTCTCTTTTTTTGATTGTGTAAATTTCTAGTTTTTTATTATAATCATCTATTGTCTAAATTGCATACATCTCGTACCACAAAAGAAGTTGTAATTGGCCCTTGGCACCACAACTGGAATAACAGCAAGGCGAGATTTTGGCAGACATTATTTAACATTTTCCCATTACACTTTACAGGGTGTTGGTTTTATTTTCTTTCTTCCCTTAGGTCCAAAAAGATTTCTTTTCAATTAAGGGGTGAAGATGTTTCCCTGTGCATCCTGAATCCTTTTTTGCCCACTTGCAAGAAGTATTTCTATTATTTTTAATCAAACCTCAATAATTTAGAGACAAAAGAGATGACTCACCATGGACCACATTCTCCAGCCTCACACATTCCAGCCTGATAATGGCAATAAACCTAATCTATAAACATGTTTTCAATGTCTCTGAAAATCTAAAGCATGATAATCATGCAACCAACTAGGAAATACCACTATTTGTGTTGACATTAGTATTAATTATTGCTCTTTAACTTGTGTGTCTACTTCACTAATTCTGAACAACCAGAGAGGTCGCTAAAGAAAAAAGAGAGAGATCTGGATCAACCCCACTGCCAATGAATCAGAATTTTAAGGAATGGTGAGTGCTTAAGACATATTTGAAAGTCCCACAGGAATTCTGATATCTGATCAAGGCTGAAAATCCTAGGTCTACTCTGGCTTTCAGGAAGTAGTTTTTCTACGATGTGATAAGCAAATGGATTGTCCATCTTTCCTAAGTTTCAAGCAGGGAGGCAGGGACAGGATTAAGTTCTCATGACAAAAATATTATCTACATCTTCAAGAGAAGGCAAAATACGAATGTTCAAAACAATTTTCAGATATCACCACAATGAAAATTGCCTAAACATTCTGCCCAGTTTCCATTACTCTGTCATCCTTCTGAATAGGTACTCCCAATGCCCTCTCCAACCTTGACTATTTGTATGACTCAATAGAATATACACACTCTAGACACATCATCTATTTCACAGAGCAGTGCTTTGGGTAGACAATTTGTTCAAGAATTTCACCTTGCAGATAGGTTAACTGGCAGAGAATAGGAGAACACAAGAATATAAAACTGTCAAATAGAATCACATTAAATTGATGAGTTCCCAGAACAAAAGCTGATTGCACCCCTCACTATTTCCCAATCATATTAAAGAGGGTTTGAAAGAAAAAAATCTAGAAATGGAGGAACCAGATTCCCCAGCTATATGACCACAAAATAATAAAGAATTACATGGAGTTATGTCATAAATAGGTAAGAGAAGGGACATGATTCCGCAAAAAATAGCACTCTCTGACATTACTAATGTGGGACTATACCAGTTATCTAGTTAATTTGACAAAGGTACAAAATATCTAAGAAAAAGTAATCTGTTCAGTTTTTTTTTTTTAAAGCATAGAGGAGTATCTTCTGAGGCTGAGCATGGAGCAAGCACTTGGCCAGTATTTCATTTAATCAATGCTCAAAGAAACTCAATGAGCCATTTACTATTATCATCTCCATGCTACAAATTATGAAAACAAGATAAAGAAAAGTTAAGAAACTTGAAAAAAAAAACTATGATTTTTAAGGAGCAGAGCAAGAGTGCAAATCAATACAGTGTCGACCCAGAGTCCATGACATTAACCACCATGGAGTCTCTCATCTATTGCAATAAACTGTATGGCAGAGAAACTTTGTAGCCTCTTCCAACAGCCCATTTTATTCTTGCCTTACACCAACTTAGGGCATTTTGTTACCTTCTCTTTCTCCTATCAAAATTTATGCATTGAGTATTTCATTTTTGCAGGGTTTTGATGTCTACTGGTTCATAGAATAAATGTGTTCACACCAAGCAGTCAAAAATTTAAAAATGGGTTAACGTGCTATCTCCTAAGATAATGGATATCTACTTAAACACGGGCTGTTAATACTCGACTCAAAGCAGTATTGTGGCATTTCTGTCCACTGATGTCCACAGACAGCAGCTTTGGTACAGAATCCTTGTCTACCACATATGTGTATCCCCGATCCCCACCAGAGTGCCTGGGTTAAAACTCAATGACAATGTTAGCTTATTGGATTGTGAAAACAGAATAGAATTCTTCTGCAAACATCCACATAAACCAATTTCATCTACAAAGGTCTTGCTGGGCCACCGTAGCTCTTAAAACTCCTTTGGGCTCAAACTTTCAAAAAATCTCTAAAATGGGACATGTTAGGTAAGAATGTCCTTTTTTTTCTCACAGAAGTAGGACACACATGTTACACAGGTCACTTGCTATATACAGCTGTATTTCAGCCATTTACATGAAAAAAAGAAGGGACTCTGGGCCCTGTGTGCCATGAAAAGGCAAGTTTTAGTGAGGTGATAACCTAGAGGGAAGATCTTGATCCTGGATCACTGCTTGAATGTACCATGCTGTAGGCCTAAGGCAACATAGAATCCTGGCTCCTCAGGAGAACCCACATATTAAGAGAAAAATCTTTTTGAAAGAATAGTAGCATTGCAAATGGGAAAATAAGCAGTTTAACATATTTGCCTACAGATATTTCTATAGAACAATCTTCAATAAGGTTGATTGTGTTTCCCAAAAAAGTACAACATGATTTCTCACTCCACAAGTTCTTCTCACATTGTGACCTTGTCACTTCCCTCATCAAAAGGTATTTCCTCCCCTTCAATCTGAGCAGGCCTGAAACACCACTGCAAGTGATACTGTGTGACTTCCGTATGGGTGATACAACTACTGCCTGGTTCTCCTGGGACACTCACACTTAGAATGAGCCACAGAACCAGGCTGTGAAGAAGGCACATGTATGTGTTCTGACCCCTAGGCCCCAGCCAAGATCCGAGCTGACAGGCAGCATCCTATATGCATTGTAAATGAAGAAAAGCCTTCAAGATGGCTCCAGCCTTAGACACATTCTGACGCTAATCATGAGATCCCCAGAGAGTGCCATCTAGATGAGCCCAGTCAATGCTCAGAACAATGAAAGACAACAAAGTGTGTGTTGTTTAGGGATGACTTGTTATGCAGCACTAGTGACTGAAACATCCAGCCTAAAAACAGGCTCAAGAGTCACTTCCTGCAGAGCAAAGCCTGAAGCAAAGTTGGGCTTTCTCAATAAAGAGAGATCACTAATGTGGTCCAGAAACTGGGTGGGATGGCTGAGCTACACAGTCAGAACAATTCTCTTCCCCATTTCATAAGTTCAGAAGCTGTAAAACCTCCCCTGAGAGCATGCTGAGCCTGCCCAGAGAGCAGCCACCTCACAGATGATTAGAATGTAAGTGGATAACGAGCCATTTGAATTATCTGCTCTAGTTCAAACACATGCTGTTGCCAATATGCTGTGGCAGCCAGCTAACATCTGAGCATCTTTAATTTAAATTGCATATACTTAACTTGAAATGGCATCTATACTCTGAAACTAAGAATTTACTGTACCATCATCAAATCATGGGAGACATCATCTTTTCAGGAATTTCCTAAATTTGCCTTTTTACTGCGCTCTAATGTAGTAACAGCTTAATGCCTGATGGTTCCCAAGTCAAATGTTTCAGAGTATGAGATATAACTCCTATTCCAATCAGTTTGTTAATACACTTGCTGTTTCCTGTCTACATATGTGAATGGAATGATTCTCAGCAGCTTGGGTCTCATTCCCTTATCAACACCAAAATTGTATCTGTAACCTTAAACAACAGACACATTCATGCAATAAACATTTGACTTATCAAACTCTATCAAAGACAAACCTTCCAAAGCAAAAATTCCAAAGGAATCTGAATGAAAACAAGTTTATGCTAGAAATTTGAGACTGTACTTGAAAATAATGAAATTTTAACAGCATTTGTGGATGCTATGCTCAGGATTCTAGGCTCAGGATAAAAAAAAAGGAAAATGTACCAAAAATCTGTGTTAAACCTAACCAAACTGCACGAAGTATTTGAAAATAGATGGAGAAATAGTCATATAAAATGACTCTCAGCATTCATCCTACTTGTCCCTTGCCATTTTTAACATTGCTCACCATCTAACTTTCCCCCTCCTCCTGTCCCAAAGCTACCTTTATCCTTGGATTTTTTTATAGCTTCCACTCCTCCCATTTTTTCTTGCATCCTGGAAGGCAATTTATAGATCCCAGACCAACCTGATTCATGGCCTCAGTTAGCCTTCAATGGCAGCATGTCTTTATGAGCTAAATGATCTAGTCTGTTTCTTTGTGGTTCTAAATTTGTTGCCTTCTTTCCTCATTACTAGCCCCTGAAAGGGGGGAGACAAGGGGGCTGTTTACAACTCCTGTTCACTTCATCTGATTTATCTCATCCCTTCTGTAGCATCAATTAACTCTGACATGTCAGTGACTATCCAACAGTGACTTTTCTCTAGTTCCTGATTTCTATCAGATTATTGTCCTGTTCTTATAAAGGAACCTCACCATTATTACCTCGTGTCTAGTTCTTAAGTGCAGTTTATAGATAACAGAGATCCTAGAAATGTCCCACAAATGGCTCCATCTAAGGGCTATCAATACCAAGGTCCAGGGCCAGCAGGTACTATGATAATCTATTGCAGGGGAATGAGATCAGAATGCTGGATAGCTTTGGTTTACCCATCCTGACACAGTCTTCTCCTTTTCCCACCCAGCTCTCTGGCCTAGAAGATTTGCATGGACTACACCAAGGGGCTGCCACATCCTCTGATTTCTGGTTGGTTTAGATGGAGACCCTTGGTGGTTCCCTAGAGAGAGAGAGGAGAGGGAGGCTGGAATTTATTCCTACTGGCTCTTCCTTGTGATGTTGCCTTTCTCTACTAATTTCATACCTGGACTGACTATCACAGCATCTTTTACAGCAACACCTTCCACATCGGTGGACTTCCAGACTTCCATGTTTCTGGCCCCTGAGCACCTCACTAACTTGCCTCCACGCCTGAACTTAGTTCCTTCATTAAACCCTATTCAAATGATTCCAATTTCAGCATGTCATCAGTTTTATGCTAGAAGCCTGAATGAAACATTTGCTTCTTTAGTAGCATCGCCTTTCCTTAAAAAAAAATCTGTAAAATTGATGAAAAAATTCAGAAGTATAATAAAACTATGATGCAAAAAAGGAAAGAAAATTATCCCTAATTCCAACACACTATTAGAATGTCAATATATTGCTTTGCAGTATTTCTGGTGCATAGTTAGCATAGTTGTAATTAAAATATTTTATAATTTCATCTTACTTTTTATTTAATATTACAAAATAAGCATTTTCCATTTTGCTAATTTTTACAAACATCCTCTTTAAAAGCTGCATAATATTCTATTAGAGTAGGTGCTACAATTTGCTTGATTTCTCTCACATTATTGAACATTTGGCATGCCCTTTTCAAATGACCTTCCCCGGCATACATTCACACATACCATTACACATATGTTGATTTCCTTTCAGTTTCTCTGCTAGATTTGCTACAGGGCAATTTTTTAATGTATATATGTCCTACAAAACAAAATCCTCATTCCTAGAATATAACTAGGAGTAACTAATAACAAGCATAAATTTAATCTTTGTCATCTTATAATTATTTTAGCTTCCCGACCATGCTTTCCCCTTAAGTAATGTCAGTGATTCTCTCTGATGGCTGTATGTAAAATTGCTAATAGAAGCCTACAAAAAATTCTTATGAATAAGGATTGTTCACATCACTTTTTTCAGTGACTATAGAACCTGGAGGCAGGAAGAAAACATGTGTGGCCAAAATGGAGATAAAACAAGAAAAAGAAAAGAATGCTGAGTGAGTAAAATAGGGATGATCATTTAAATAACATCAGTAGATAGCAGTACTTCGAACCCATTACTGCCCCATTCCGTAGATTCTCTGAATCATCTTCAGCAAGCTGAGAATTATTCCATCCATACAGCCTTTTGTACATCATCTCATTTTCTTCTCACAACAACTCTTTGAGGTAATTACAGTGAGATTTCTCACCAAACATATAAATAACAAAAAGATGTCTTAGTCATTTTCTCAATGCTGGGACAAAATACCTGACACCCTCAATTTAAAGGGGGAAAGGTTTATTTCGGCTCACAGATTGTAGAGATTTCAGTCTAGATTAGGTTGGCTCCAAAGCAGGGTGGCAGGGCACAGTGGCATGGTGTAAGAATAGCTGCTCAACTGGTGGCAGACAAGAAGCAGAGAGAGTCAAGGGAAAACCTGGAAGGGAGCCTGGGTCACACCCATGTAAACTGCCTCTTCTGACCAGAAACCACCTTCTAATAACAAGTCAATTACAACTCCTCATTAATCTAATCACCTTCCAAAAGCCACACCTTTGAACGCATGAGGTTTTAGGGGGACATCTAGCTATAAACCATAAGAGAAATAAGATGATCCTCCCTTCATCTGATTTCTTTGGTTATGATTTGGTTGCCATTACGGTTTAAATCTAAAACGTCCCCCTGAAAATTCGTTTGTTGATGGCTTTGTCTCCAGTGGAGCCACGGTCAGAGGCAGGGCTTTCAGGAAGTTACTGGATCATAATGGCTCTGATTTTATTAATGGATTAATCCATCAATGGGTTCATAATTGAATGGATTTTGAGGAGGTGGTGGAAACTACAGGTAGGGCTTAGTAGGAGAAGAAGTTGATTGGGGATGTGCCTTGAAAAGGTGTATCTTGTCCCTGGATTCCCCTCTCTCTCTTCCCACCCAACCCGCTCACAGACTTTTCTTAAAAGATGGAAGAGGAGGAGACGCATCACCATTAGGGAATATTGTCATCACAGTCATTGATATCAAAGCAGCAAAAACATAAAAACTTCCTCTTTAACTTCCAAGGGATATAGCCAAGGTTTCCTAAAATAGGACCTATGTACATAAAAGGGGAGTGGAACACACCCCACTGTCCACACAACCATCACTACCACCATAACCTCAAAAGGGAAGCACCTCATTCCTCAAAAACCCATAGTTCCAGAAAAACCAAAATACTTCATTCTTTTTTTATTTTTTAACAATATCCCTCAGTATTCTCAACATCTCAGCCTTACTCTTTGTCAAGTTTTTAAGTGGCACATGCTGGAAACCTCCTAAGGTGTCCATACTAGAGGAGGTGTCCTTATGGGGCTCTTATTCCCAAAGGCCAGCCTTGAAAGAGTACAGAGTTTCAAAATGTTGAGAAGCATTCATTCAAAACTTCTTCCAGCCATCACTTAAAGCACCATCTGAATGATGGCCTAAACCCTGATTTTAGGACTACATAGTCTGCGTTTATTTTCTTATAATTCATTTGCCTGATTTCAAGGTTCCCTTATACTTCTTGTAGAATGTAACTCACTTTCTACCACTAATTATAGTGATACATGTGTATTTCTCACATCTCCTCTAAAAGACAAGTTTTTTTGAAGGTAAATACTGCATCATTTTTATCTGCTTAAAACCATCAATACTCAGAAAAAAAGCCTTCTAATTTTTATTTAAATTGACTGGGTATCATTTTGTCTCCTACATCCACATTTACAGCTACCATAGAGAATCTGGCAAGACACCTGGCTATCATTTACCCACCAGAAAAAGGAGACACAAATTTCTAAATATTCACCATTCCTAAGCCTGATATTGAGGTCGCATTTCTCTCTGATTTAAAAAACTTAAATATGGTTACAACTGTTCCAAGGCTCAAGTTTTACAACCCCTTTCCATAAAAAGTAGTTGAGAGTCGGTTTCAGATTTAGATTCCTTTGCTAATCTGCAATTTTGGAGTTATGATAGAGCTGCGTGACTTTCACACATGAAGCCAGCTCTCTCCCTGCCTTATTTTCATCCCCTGACTCTACAGTTCTTGTTTTCTTTATTCTCTTCTCCAGCAGAATCAAACTTCTTACCCTCTACTACATATCTTCCCTACTTTCTTGCCCCTTCTATGGCATGCCTCTACAAAGTCAAGTCCCTGCCTCTTGACAAAGAGATGGAAAACATTCTCATTCTTACATAACTTCACCTATGCTGATACTCAGTCTCCCTTGTGGTATTCATCCCTTTTGAACCCATGGCTTGAGCTCTTACCATTCCTCAAACTCCTCAGGACATATGTCTTTTTCTTCTCAATTGCTTAAGTACAAATAACAAATGTGCTCTATCACTGCTCTCTATTCTGTTTTCCTTCAGAAAAGGGGGGGGGATCTACATCTTGTGATCTCTTTTTCCATCCCTACACAACTCCTAGAGATGGTCCATTTAGCAAGTACCTATTGTTTAACCTTTCAATGTAAAGAAAAACCAGTTCAACATGCACTGTGGGTTATTTTCCCAGGTGAGGGAGCTGGAAGCTTCTCAAACCTGCACTTGGACATCCATATAATGCAATGATCTCTTAGGGTATTAATACGTGGGTGTTTGTACATGACCAAGGAAAGGATGTAAGAGAGAAGACTGGACCTTTCTGGGCCCTGCTGTGTGTTAATCAGCTGAGCAAGTCTTAGCATCTATTAAACAGGTTCTTCCACACATCACAATGAAATTGAAGAATGAGGTGACTTTAGTTATCATTCTTAAAAAGAGAACCAGCTAATATTGATAGTTTATAACATATCCAGCCAACCCTAGAGAGGATAAAGAGAAATATGAGAAGGTCTCTGACCTTAAGCAATTAAAATTATTTAAAGAGGTAATGAATGTTTAAGGGGACAAAAGCAAGGTGCTGCACTCACTTGTACCTTTCACCTCTTAGGCCAACCTGTAGTCTGTCTCTGTGTGCAGTCTGTCTGTTCTCCTTGGCACAGCCCCTCCTTCAAGGAAAATCTGTGGGAAACCCTGAAGTTTCCAATTGGCTCCCTTAGCAGACTTTCTGAACCTCAATCTGAAAGTGAATTCAAACTGATGGTGGGGAGCCCTAACACTAGCTCAAGCCATGGATTTAGTGTTGGGTACAGAAATGTTTCTACCAACATAAGTGTCAGACTTTCCAGTTCCCACAGGGTAGCTCATACCCCAGGCCGAGGTCTCCTTAGAGGGAAGAAAATAACTCGCAGATGAGGTAAATGGAAAAACAAAAGGAGACAGATCCCACATCCCTTAGAATCTCGGTGGACAAAAATGGGACTTGTACCTTGTGATATTGCTCTTTATAGCTGTATTATTTTTTCTCCAAGGTATATGGACAGCACTTGACTTTTAGACAGAAAACTAACACCAATTATCCATAAGTTGAAACTTCCCTAGTTTATATGTCATAATCCTTTTATTTTGAACACCACAAACAAAATTAAATGAGGTTATATGTAAACAACAACAAGAAACTTTCCAGCTATAACAGATGGACCCAATCCATCTCAGTAGATAATATCTCATAAATGATTCATGGTCATTGCTTTAACCCTAGAGCCTTTTGTATTTTGCACATCTAAGTGAATAACCATTAGTAAGCTTTATTCATTGCACTGTGTAAATTATCTTGATCTGTCGTAATCCAATGAGTATGTTGGTATTTGAGCGAAAAGCCTGTTGTAATTATTTTTATGATGAACATTTTATCTGAATGAGAGCTATAAGTTAAAAAACAAAACTAGATTCAACTTCAAACTGGGTCTGAGCTCATCCTTTAATATTAAAAAACGGAACATATGTCTTATTTAACACCTTAACAAATTAAAGAAATTTAAGTTTTTACATAGCCCTAGTAAATACTTCACGTTTGACAGGAGGGTTAATTGTAATAAATGCTTAAAATCCAACCCTATGAAGATGTGTAAGTATTCAAATGCAGCCCTCTATAGCCTTAGAAATGCACCTCAAGTGAACAATGCCATTTTTACAGTGTTGGATCAAAACAAAGACAAGACTTCCAGGACAGTTTGCCTTTCCTCAGCAACTGAATAAGAAAACAATCGGTTCTGAGTAATTCCAGGCCCTTTCAGCTATCCAGGCAGTGTAGCACGTGACCTTTCCTTAGTGCAGATTTACTCCCCCACAACTGCACTGTGAAGCAAGGTGTCAAATTCCAAGCATATTCTAGTAATGGAGTCACAGAGGATAAAGCGAAGTAAGAGAATATCTATCTGAGAAGATGTACATGTTGGAACTGCTGTGCCAGCCCACTCACTCTCAGCAGAACAGAGACGTCGGTCGAGAGGCCTTTGGTTCCCTTTCTCCCTGCTTCTCCAGTCCATCTTCTGTGCCTAAGTGGGCAGTACTGCCCTCTGACAGTGACACTCCTGTCCCCAGCCTTCCTGCCCTGTGTCCTGTTCCTCCAAGGCGGCTAGGCCAGGGCTGGTTAATCATGAACCAGTTAAGACTGCAGAATGAGTGGCTGCTGGGCCTGCACGCGCCAGACCTCAGAGATACCTTCTTGCCTCTTGGGTTTCCCTTCGCTCATGGAAATCAGGAACCCAGGGAAAAACCACCTGAAGATCTCCCCTAAGATTTTACAGAAGTTATCAATGTCATGGCAACCTGGAGGCCACATTCTGACATCACATTGTTTGTGTTTTAAATTAAAGCTATGTAGAATGCGAACTGTGGAGCAGAATGTAACCTGGTCATTGTGGTTTCCTCTTAGATCCAGGAGGATAAACAAATGTAGAAATGTTAAAAGGTACATAAATATGACAAGGCTAAATGATAAATTACTGTGAAAGGCAAAAGGAAAGTTATCAGGAAACTGAAAATAGAGAGGTAAGAATCTGTGAATTACCCTGGAACAAGTGAATAAAGGTTTAAAAATGCAACACCAAAGAAGAAAACACATTTTAAAGTAGGTTGACTTTTGCCCCACTTCTGAACTATGCTGAAAAATGAAATGAAAATGGCTAATTAAGCATAAGTTGGGCTTTAGCAGTACACCATCCTATGAGTCATTTTATAGTGTTTTTAACAAGCAGGGTCATTAATCCAAGATAGTACAAAGCAAGTAAATAATTCAGACAGCAGCCTACTGCACATGGTTCGGGGTTCCTTGGCATGACCTTTGAAAGATATGGTCCCCTGGCATCACTGATTACTAATGAGAGTGAAGACAGGTGGAAACTTGCTTCCCATTTTGAAAAGGGACATAACACTGTGGGTCATAAGTCAAAGTGAGGAAAGGAAGGAAGTTTCCCACATTATTTCTGTAGTCCTTCTCCCTCCCCAATCCCTCAATCCCAGGTCTAACTGTAGAACACAAAGCCTTGGTATTAGACCAAGAAAAGTTTTCTCTCTGATTCTGCCTTGGGGCACTGGCAGGGAAGAAGTGCTTGTGAACTCAGGCAATCACAGAATTTTGTGAGATGTCCCAGGCTCTGTCTAAAAACTTAACTAAAGAATAACAATTGTGAATGAGTTAACTTTTACTCACTGGCACTATGGCATGGCAGTTAAGTCACATTCTGGAGTTCCACAGGTCTATATGCAAATCTAAGTTATAGTCCTTCATTAGGAACTGTGGGCCTCAGGTTTTCACATCTGTGAAATGGAGGAAATAACAGTATCTACCTCAAGGATTGAAGATTAGATAAGAAAATTATTCTCAAGTAATTAGATAAGCCTGGCTTGACAAAGATTGTATTCAATAAATCTTGATTATTACTATTAATATTGTGTCTATAATATTACTACGAAAACAGCAGACCATCATGCAAAATACCTCAGGAATCTGGCACATTTTTCTAGAAATTGAGAAAAATGAATATCTCCATTCCTAGAGTCACCTTGATCAAAGCAAAGTTAAGTAAAACAAAGGCCAGTAGGTGCAGTAATCAAGCAGAGAGACCAAAGATTTGATCACGGAGATGATCAGAGGTCAGATTTCAATATCTTGCTTAAACCTGTTACATAAAGCAGAACTGCCTGTGAAGCAATGTCTTCAACATTTCATTCCAACAAGTGTAGCTTGTATTAAAAACTACATAACTTGTTACAGCTTTGAAAGATGTTTTTTAGAGAAACTGGGAAAAGATTCATGGGATCTCTCTATACTATGTCTTACAACTGCATATGAATTTCAAATTACTTCCAAAAAATTTTTAAAGAAAACTACACAACTTCCAACTTCAGAGGAGCTCCAGTCATCATCTCTGCTGCGAGCATCATATCCTGGATTTGATGCAAAGATTTCTTCAGCCATCATCTGCAGACACGGACATACATGGGACAGTGCTGTGGGCTCCCAGCCCTTGATTGGATCTTCTGGATCTCCAGTGCCTAGATAGACATTCAGCACTTCCTGCATTTGGCTTGTGGGTGAATACTGTAACTTACAAATGTCCTGTATTAAATCTGCTCTCTTAAAAACCACTGACTCTAGAAAATCTAAGACACTCTCACATACTAGATAAGCACTTTATCTCTGAGCTACACCTTCAGCGACCTCTCTAAGTCTTCAGACCATAGTCCCTCTGTGTTTACCAGCTTCCCTTTCTTCATAAGGACACCAGGGATAGTGGATTAGGACCGACTTGAATGACCTCATTTCAAGTCGACTGCCTCTGTAATGACCCCCTTTTTCAAATAAGGTCACTTTTTTTTTGAGACAGGGTTTCACTATGTACTTCAGGCTGGCCCTGAACTCACAGCAATCCTCCTGCCTCCAAGCCTCCCAAGTGCTGGGATTACAGGTGTATGCCACCATCCCTGGAAATAAGGTCACATTTTGAGGTACTGGAAGTTAGGACTTTAACGTATTTTTTTGGAAGACACAATTCAAGGCATAAAATGGCACATAGCAAATTCACAATAATTATCGGTTCACTAGTAAATAATAACTATAGAAGAGAAGCCATTAACATATAAAAATAAATCAAGTACCAAGTCATAGAGATAATGGAACAGATTACTGGATCCAAGTGTCAATAACAGAGTAAGCACGGAAGCAGCTTAATACAAAAGAGAGGAGAGATGGCTGAGTGACAGGCAGGGATGGTGCAGGATGGGCTGGCTGAAAGCTTGAACAGCTCTCAGTGCCTGGCAAGGGCAGACAGTTGTTCCAAAGTTGTACACTGAATCAAGGATGAGAGCTAAGTAAGACACAGTGCCTGCCCTAAAGGGCCTCGCTGTCACGCACAGGAGACCAGGGTGTGAGCAAATCACTTACATTCAGGGTGTCTCCTTAAAGTCTCTCCTTGAAGTGTGTCTCCTTCAAGGCTCCCCTTCTGAAGGCAGAGATAGTGCTGTATCCACAGTCTTCAGGGCAATAGCCTGCCACAGGAAGTGAACAACTGTTTGCTGAATGATTTTGACGTGATGGTATGTTTTTTCCCCACTATGGCAGTTATAAAAATAAAAGTAATAAAGGTGAAAGTCACCAGCACTGTGTGGTGGCAAGCACTCCGATAAGTACTTTGATGCATTTTTATCTCATTTAATCCTCACTGAAAATGAAGAAAGTCAGGCATAGCTCAGTTACTTCATCCTACAGATCCAGAAAGAGGCATAGTTGGGACTTGAACCCAGATCCTCAGGACTCCCAAAGCGTGGATCTGTCCTGTTACTGGGGAGGTTAAGTTGGTGAGTTTTTGCATTAGCTTTTGTTTGTGTTCCAATTTGAGTTAATGGTTAGTTTTTTAAGTAAATCATTCTCCTTTCATCATAGGGAGTAAAACCTATAAAAATGCTGATTGAGTGAGACTCAAGAGCAATGTGTTTGTCAATGGCCATTAATCAATCTATAATCAATGTGTAAACTCTCTGCTAAACAATTAACTTGTTAGAAAATGTGTAAACAAGACAATTCCTGCTAGGGCAGATATTAGCCAATAGTTAGGTCATACAGAGCACAACATTAGTGCTCAAAAGACCAGCAAGCCGCCCTTCATTTAATTATTTTTGTAACATGCTTATTGTATATGTAATGAACTTCCTTAGAAATCAGCCCCCTGGGATCTTTAGGTAATTGGGCATTGTTCCTTTCTGCCTGATTCACAAAACAATCAGTCTCACTAATAATAAGTGGAAAATCTAGTTGGGAGTGTGATTGTAAGACAGCAGGTTACAAATAAACAATTAATAAAAGTGCTTTGGATTCAAATATGTGATTTGTTTTTGATGCCATGGTAGCTTTGGAAGGGCATATAATGATCATCTAGCTCCTTCTGGGCTTTAGAGATGAATGAACTAACCTTCATCTTTTTGCCTATATGTCCACAAGTTCACACACAGCTGTGTTTAGTTACTTTCTCGTCACTGAGACACAATATCCAACAGCCACAATTTAAAGAAGGAAAGGTTTATTTCAGCTCACAGTTTGTAGAGTTTTCAATTCGTAATCAGCTCCAAGACAGGCCAGTATGGCAGAGGGGCACAGCAGAGGACAACCAGTTGATGACATGGCAGTGGGAAGCAGAGAGAGATCAAGGGAGAAGGGAGGGAGATAGACCCTTCCAGGCCATGCCCCCAGTGACCTGCCTCCTCCAAACAGGCTTCACCTCCCATTATCACATTTAGCTAATTTGTCAGTGGACTAATCTACTGAGGAGTATCGCATCCCCATGATCCAATCACCTCCTAAAACCCCTACCCAAAGCACACAAGGCTTTGAGGGGACATCTAGATATATACGACAGCAATACAAGAGAAGAATATGCAACTTTATCAAATACTTATTAGGATCTATTTCCCAAGAAAGGTTGAAAACTAAACCCCTTTAACAAAGTGAATAAACTAAGGCTGAGAAATGTCAAGACAGCCACACAATGTCATACAGTCATTTGTGGAAAATCTAGCAGAAGGACCCATCATGGCCTCCCATCCTAGAGCTCCAATTTCTACATCAAAAATTTAATAAATGCTGGACCTGACAACATGAGTACGGCCCATAAACAATGTTAGCCATCAATGTCTAGAGGAAGCAAACATCTCTCCACCACTCCACATTATAATCTGATAATTCACAAGATGTAAAAGTGCCACCTCAGGCCGTACATTTTAAGGTAAATCTTTATAGCCTAACAAAAATTTATTTATTTCTACTTTAAAAGAAATTCATCCTTCAAATATTCTGGTGGTATTATATTTACATGGGCTATGAAAGTGACTTCCTTTTCCTCCATCCTTCTCTTCCCTGGCAGCCTCCTCTCTTGCTGCCATGATTACCCACATCCACCAGTAGCAATAATGTGATCCCTTTCTCTACTAAGAGCCCTACTGCTGCTTCATATGTAATTGTCCAGCACCTAGCAGAAGATGCATTCTCTAAAGCACCAGCAAAGCCTTTGCATTGAGACAGGCAGAGAACACCACAGCTAATCTGGAGGATGTTAGGGACCAGGTATAATAATGAACTTTATTTTTTCAAATGAAAATGGAACTTCTCAAATTAAAGTCTTGACTCTCAGCTTCATTCTTATATTATTCATCTATTAGAGCTACATTATTATTTTCGGCCTGGTTTATGCAACTGTGGGATTTGTGAGCGCCAAATACATGATCTGTTGAGAATATTCCTAACACATGACTGGGGTTTTTAATTCCCACTAAACCGTAGGCACACAACTTTTCTGGGCAGCCTACAGACCCTCTTTCAGTTTTCCTTAATCCAGTCTTTGGCAGCCTCAAAATAGCAAAGGAAACAGGCCATGTTCCTCTTCTTTGCTGTCACACCTACCCTTAAACCTCTTTTGGGTTAGAGGGATTAAAACAACCATGATCAGACAATGGCAAGACCAGAGACCATCAATCTCATATACTCTGTAGGAATTTGCTCCAACTTGCACCTCCCATGTAATTTCATGGGTTTTATAAATCGGCAGGGTTGCTTTCACTTGATTACATTAGACTATTCTAGAGAGAACTCTGTACTGGCATCCAGAGGTGCCAAATACCTATGCCTGTCGCCGAGATGCTGCAGACTGACGTGAGGATGCTCCCTGTGTTTGTATTTTAAGTGATAGG
Organism: Hystrix cristata; assembly: GCA_004026905.1. Taxonomy (NCBI): domain Eukaryota; kingdom Metazoa; phylum Chordata; class Mammalia; order Rodentia; family Hystricidae; genus Hystrix; species Hystrix cristata. The sequence continues at coordinate 52,498 of PVJO010002808.1, read as the reverse complement.
GAAATATATGTGCTGTTTGCTGCCATGACAGTGAGGGAGCTTTGATGACACAAATGTCTCCAGAAAGATGAGCGAATTGGCCCCTTCAGAGAGCAAAGCTGCCAAGGAGCTGAGGAGTGGGGGTGGCATCAGCTTCAGGAAAACACAGTCTGGCCTATAAATTAGGCAAATCACTTTCTCTTATAACTGTACTTTGGAAATTGATTTTTATATTAAAATGGACAGATAGGTAGGACATTCAATTAACACACCTCACCTTTATCTCCTTTAGTTCAAATTAACCCCCTGTTTAAAATCACTGGGCACCACAGAAAATGAATTTAACAAATTATTTGAGAGTTCCTAATCCCTCAATAGAATCAAATCATTGCCCTTTCTTCAACAATAAGCATCAAAATACTTTTTTTTAACAATTTTTTTTTTTTTTTTTTGTGGTGCCGGGGATCGAACTCAGGCCCTTGTGCTTGCAAGGCAAGCACTCTAATCACTGAGCTAAATCCCCAGCCCTAGCATCAAAATACTTTTAAAAAACATTTTCTGTGCTTTTTTTTTCTTTTTTGGGGATGAAGAGTTAATTTGTTGGGAAAAAAAAAAAAAGAATGTTCTTTTCAAAATAACAGAAGAATCTTCATACTGTTGGGCATCAAAATCTCATTTCCTACTCACAAGACCAAAACCAAACTCAGGATCTTCTGTCCTCAAATCAATTGCTATATTTTCTTGGACAACTTAATTAAGACATCATTCATTCATTCACAAATGTTAATTGTGCACCATGAAATACTCTACAGTAGTAGAAAATAGGCAAGCGACACCTTCCTCACTGAGCTTACATGAGAGACAGGCAATAAACAGACGACTATGGACTATATTGTTATACACATTGCTACAAAGATATGGGAACTGTGGCAGGTACATCGACAGTGACAGATGCTGTCAATTAGTGTAATGACCAGCAAACTGCTCTCTGAAGAAGGGACTTTGGAGTAAAGGCCTGTGTGAGTGAACTAGCATGCCTCATGAACCTTTTGGGAAAAGCATTCAGGCCAGTGGAACAAACAGCAAGGCCAAAGTTGTTGGACAAAAACTTGCAAGGAGGCCAGTGCAGCTGAGTCACAGGGACCTTGTGCAGTAAGGTCAGAGAGGCAACCAGGAGCTCCTCGGAGCCAAGACAAAGACACATTTCATTCTAAGTATCCTCGGAAGCTTTTAGAGAATTTTAAGCAGAACACTGACATGATCTGTTTTATATTTTAAAAAAATCTTCCAACCAATAGGAATTTAAATCTCTTTTAACCCTGCCCTATTTTTCTCTTTCATCTTTAGCTCACAAATTCAGTCGATTCTTCTTCATGGCCATCCTCTTCTAACCAGCCCACCCTGGAACTCAGCTGCATTCCTTTATCAGCAGGTCATCACAGAGGTACCCAGCTGGTAACCCTGCCTCACTTCCCTGTGGTCCAGTCTGCCCAGTAGAAATTTTGACTTTCCAAAAAAACAAACCTGTCCATGCTGTTTTCCTACTTTAGAAAAGGAAGACATCAGTTCACTATTGGCCATAGGTCACAGCTCACATTTCTCCTCATTCTGTAGCTAAGAGCTTTATAATTGGCCCCAACATTATCAAACACTAAAATTAAAAAAAATATAGAAACATCTGACCTCTGCATCTGCGCCCTCCATATCCCCTACTTGTTCTTGATTTAGAGCCATGACCTTCCTAGACTGGGATAATTTTTCCTTGATATCAGCATATACGGTACATCCATGATTTGACATTTGGGACAAAATGCAAAGAGCCCACAATGATTCCAGTTCAGAATTTCCAGAGGACGCATACCCAGCCCCACATATTTTGGTTTATATTTTTATATTCCACTTTGAAATAGTACATACCTGCTTCATACAATTATATGATGTCTTCATGCCAAACCTGTAAACTCCCAGGGCCCCTAATACTTCTGTAGCCAATTCAACAGCTCATGCACACAACACAGAGTCGATCTTTAAAATGGTTAGAATCATAGACATTTCAAATGAAAAGAAAGTTAGAGCCTTTCCAGGCCCAGTCCTCCTTTTCATGGGTAAGAAAATCAAGATCCAGTGATGGAAAGGTTTTTGCTTGAGGCTGTAGAGCTACTTACTGGCAAAAAGCAAAGAACTCAAGCATAGATCTTCTGGCGCTTCCCAAAACATCATGCTGAGTGGATCAAAGAATCAATTCCAATAATTTGCCTGGCGGTGACCATATTCTAGCTATTAGGTCTACAGGTCTCCATCCCTTCTAACACCTTTCTTTTTTTTTTTTAAAAACTACAACACTGCTACAGAGTGATGGGGTGACCCTACCAATTATGCAAAGAGTAATTGGAGTGTTCAGTTGCCAACAAGAGAAAGCAGATGTGGATGAATTTAGTTAATGGAGCCAATTAGAAAGGCATGAAAGGGCTCAAAGAATTAATGGAGAGCTTGAGAATGGATGCAAGCCTGACTATAGGAGGCAGGCTCCGTAGTCACCATGTCAACACACAGGGGATTTGAGCAGTGAAGTACCTGTACATGAACTGCTCTCTTTATCCAGTGCCAGATGTTCAAGACTTGCAGATGCCCACCAACTCTCAGAGTGGCAGACTGGTCAAGTTTAGATAGCAGGAGATGGGGAGAGGGAAAATCTGGACCCTTCAGTTTCCATAGTAAGAAGGAGGTACCAGAAATAACATCTCCACCAAGACTAACTCTTGAAGGAAGCTTAATCATCTCAAAATAGACTGTGTACTCTCAAGAAGGGGGAATGATAGAAAGTCGGACAAACCTCAAATGTAAGCTATACCAATCACCTCTACTGAGATCTGAACGAATTGTCCACTCTGATTACGTTTCTGCTTGGCCTGATAGAGTAGAGTAGAAGGGGGTGTGGGAGGTGAGGGCATGAGATAAGCAGGGACATTTGTTGGCCACGGGGGCAGATCCACCACTTATGTAGGATATAATGGGTCAGGACTATTTCATCTCTGATGAGACACCAAAGTGCGGGTATAATTACTACCGATTACCCCTGGTTTTTAGAGGGAAACTGACCCCAATCGCTGACTGTAATCAGAGGAGGGTTAGAATTAGAATCCTCTCAAAAGATATATTTGAATGTGAATTGTTACATCCCTATGTTGATTTCTTATGTCCTGAGTGTTCAAAGCTCAATTATTATTAATAGTGGTAATAAAAGATTACTTTGCCCTACTACATACCTGCATTTGACCAGGGACTTTACCTAAATCATCTCACTTATTTACCTAAAAAATTCTTATAAATTCAATTATTTTTCCACTTTTTAGTCAGAGATATAAAGGCTGAGATTCAGAGTTTGTGAGGAGGCATATGAACTCAGATATGACTCCAAAGCTTCTGTGCCTTCCAAGATACTATTGGAAAAACCGGGGGATCCAGGGCCAGAATATTAGAATGCAAATCTTGGTTCTAGCCATTACAGGTTTGTAGCTTTAGGGAAACCAGTTTAATTTCTCTGTGCCTTGGTGGTTTTGTCTAAAGTCTGGGAATAACTAATAATTATTACTTCTCCTCTCTCGTAAGGAGAAAAACCTGGGAAAGGGTCTTCAAAAATGTAACTATACACCTGTAAAATGATATTCAAATAAATGATAGTAATTGCCATTGTTGTGATACATAAGACAATTGACACACAGAATACAGGCTCAGCCACACGAAATGATCCTCATGTACTTGGCACCCTGGTGAGGCAGGAAAAGGGATCCCAGAATGTAACTTTGCTCTGACCTGTAATGTAACTCTATCTTTGTATGCGAAGGAGGAGCAAGACGTATCTTGAAAGACTGTACCCAGGATCTGGGTACAATAGGATCTGAAATGTAGGATATAATTTTGTAGCTGCTTTGCCATTACAGGGATGAATGAAACAAAATCATTGAATTTAAAGTCAATTTTGTTACACTTGATAGATTGGCTGCCTGACAACATTTTGGAACAGCCAGAGGAAGCAAGTTACATTTATATAACCTTAAAAGTGTCAGGAAAGTGGAAAGTAAAATTAAGTTTGTTCCTTTTTACAACTACGGGTGGAGGTAAATTGCAGTGCTAGATGAAGGGGAAGGCATGTGACAGCTCTAATATGACAAAGGAATATCTTTATGAGCACTGAAAGTTTGTGTACAAAGAATGATTTTTCTCCTGTTTGGTAGGATTATAGAAAACTGATATATTGCAGATGAGAGCCAAAAGAGAAAAATGGAACTACAACAATATAATAACCACTCAACAGAAGTATAGATGCAAGAAAAGATGCATTTGTTTCAATTTAAAGACACTTCTGTTTGAAGGAGATGTGAAAACAGGAGCACCTGAACTGATATTTACATAGAATTATTTCCAACTTAGACAACTCCACTCTTCCTGTTTTTCACTGGACTACATGAGTCATGATTGTAACATGAGCATTTATTTATAAATATAGCTCACATCTTCCTAACACCAAAAGCAATGTCTGCAACGATTTCCCCCCGTCTCTCCAATTGCAAAGAAGAAATATCCCTCCTTTCAAAGACCAAGGCTTACCCGTGGATCCTGGATCCTAAGCCTTCTACCCCAAGCCCCAAACTCAATCAATAACTCTACCTGTCTCCAGCAGCATCAATCTTCAACCTCCTCCCCATCATTGTTCACATATGGTCAAGTAGCTCTCACCTGGGAGATAAAGAAAACCTGGACTCCATCGCTTTTTGGCTATTGTTCTTTCCCTGTAGGGCCTTCCATAGACAACAATCTCAAAAGTTACATATTTGGCCTCAGCTTCCTTGTCTCTCATGCCCTCTGCAATCCATTCCAGTCAGGGATCTAGAAACCCAGGGATCTTCTGGGTACTTGACTGAATGAAACATTTTTCCTTTTAATCATTTTCAACCTCTCATTCTATTCAATACATGTGACGACGTGATTCTTTCTTTTCTCTTGGCTGCCCTAACAGTACACCCTCTCCTCAGTTTTTATATTTTCTCTCTGTTTCTGTCTCTGTGTCTCTTCTCTCTCCTACTTAATAATTTTTGCCAGCTCTTCCTCTTCCTGATATTTAACACTGTACATATTCTTTTCTTCACACTTTAGATTCTCTTCATAGGCAATTTCATTTACACCTATTGTTTTAAATTCCAAACATATGAAATTTGTATACCCAGTCCAACCTCTTCTTCCCAACTTCAAATCTGCATAATCAACTCACTACCCAATGTTTCTTTTCAGTTGTCCCACCGATCTCTTGCAGAAGTCCAAACTCAACTTTGGTCTCCTCTCCTACCTCATATTGACTATCATTTCAGTGTATTCCATTTTACCCCTTGACTTATATGTATTCTGTTGTCCATGCCTATACCTTCAGAATTAAATTTAACTTGAGAGATCCCACATCTAGGCTATGGACTCTATCTCTACACTCTATCCTGCTTTTCTCAAAAATACTAACAACCAGGGTTAAATTATTATCATTCTTCACCTGAGCAGCTATGATGACTTTCTAACAGATTTTATACTTTCATTTCCAATCTTTTCTCTACATGAGAGATATATGCATTTCAACAGACCTCTAAGCATGCCACTTACCTGTTAAAACACTTTCTACAGTTAAATTGCACTTAGGATAAAATCTTCACACACCAAGAGGTCCTGTGTACTCTGGTATTACTATCTCTTTGTCCTCACCTTAAGCCATTTTCACCTTCTCTCATGGTGATCTTGTACTGTTCATCTAAGACCTTCACATCTCCATTCCAAATTCTGAAATGCTTTTCACTCAGCTTATTCCTACTCACTCTTTAAACTGCAAGTCAAAATCCACAACAGTAGAGAAGACTTTTCTGAGCCTGCCCAGAATCTAAAATAGAAACTCCATTACATTTTTCCACCACGCCTCCCATACATTTTCTTCAAAGCATCAGCACTATTTGTCACCAGGTAGAAGGGCAAATGTACATCTATGTCTATCTTCACTCACTTCTTTGTTCTGTAAGGGTAGAAGTTGTGCCGTGGTCACCAGTGATCTTCACTGCCAGTACAGGACACTAGCACTGCAGGCACAGTACCGTGAGATGTTCAGTTAGGACCTGTTGAACTAATCAATGAGGCAAGGATGAGTTCCCCAAGGCTTGTTCTCTTAAAATATATTTAACACTGTAAGTGGACTGTCTGAGTCCTGGCTGCTTTTTAAAGGACTTATAAATATGCTGAATTCCTAGAAGAAAAGTTATTGGTTCAAAAGCAAGTAATAATATAAATTACAAAATTGAAATCCAAATGCTCATTTACGCTTCTATAAAATACAATCACTGAATTAAAATCATCATATCACAGTGATATATGCACAACCATGTTTGTAGCAGCACAATTTGTAATAGCTAAGTCTTGGAAACAACCTAAATGCCCAACAACTGATGAATGGCTAAAGAAGATGTGGTTCTTCTACACAGTGGAGTACTACACCGCCATAAAAAAGGATAAACTAGAGTCATTTGTATGTAAATGGATGTTCCTTGAGAACATACTATTAAGTGAAATAAATCAGACACTTATTAGTACACATCGAATTGTTTCTCTGATATGAGAAACCATAAGTGTAAATAAGGACACAGGGGTAGAATAGATATTATGTTTAAAAAAAGAGAGAGAGATAGTATTCAAAAGAGAGGAGAACTAGATAGGGAAAAGGGGGATAAAGAAGGTGGTTAAAAGAAAAGTAAGATGAAAGGGGAAAAAATGGTAAAGTGTAGCTACACTTGTTGCAAATAGGGAGGGGTGGGTGAATGGAAGAGAGGGAGGGGAAGGGGGGAAGAGGGGGGAAAACCAAGATGTATCATGTACAGGTACAAAATAACCATGTTGATTATGATCATTATGTATACAATGTACCAATACATGTTCTTGGTAAAAATAAAAAATTAAAAAAAAAATACAATCACCGGCTATCGTTTCATTCAACTGTTACATAGTTTGGTGTGAACTTAGTAAATGAGTGAATTTTAAAGTATTGATATGACATGGGATAGAGTTTCCAAAATTAAGAATGTCTTGGGCTTACAACATTCTTTAAATGCCCCTGGAATCTCTGTGCCACCAAATATCTGAATAAAGAAAATAAAAAGAAAACTTTTACATTTTACTGATATCAAAATATTTCAGATTCGGCGTTTCTATTTTCTTTTAAATGTCTGAGAGGATATTGACAAAACCTGATTCCAAAATAATATGTAATTAGAAATAATGATGTTATGTACATACAATCAGATAGAGTCTTTGAAAAATCTATTCCACATATAATAAGTTATCAAAATACATCTTTAGATGCAATTAGAAAAATGATTTGAGCTGCAAATCAAGATTTAGAAAAACTAATGCATACATCATTGTTTTGTATTTTTAAATTAATATAATTGTTTTGATGAAAAATGCATTTTAAATTCTAAAGATTTTTATCCTTTTTGCTTTAAAAATGTAATTAAAATTTGATTGGCATGGCTTAAATATTAAATATTTGACAGTTGGACCAAAAAGGGCAATCATTTTACCACTAGGATCATTACCTACAAGTTATAAGTTACACGGGCCTTGAAAACAGTGGAAATAATTATCATGGAATGCACTATGGTTTAGTAAAAATAATAAATCAGCTAAACCAAATACACTGTTTTGTTTAATCTCTCAGTCTTAAATAAATATTACTATCTTACCATTTTATAGATGAGAAAACTGAGACCCAGAAAGTAAAAGAGACCCTGTAAAAACTGCCCTAATGTAGTAGCTAACCATGCCATTACTCAACAAATCTGAGTTTCATCCCGAGTCTGTTTTATGAGAGTGTGAAATCTACAATTTAGGGGAGCCCTGCTTCATCACCAGCAGCAACACAGTTTTCTCTGCATCTACCAATGGCTGAGGCACAGGTTGAGTGCTACCCTGCTCCTTTGGTTGCCCCTGTGGGTATATTATGCTGAGACATGAAAACTTGAAAATCCCAAAGAGAATGCACACCACAAAGCCCTGCCTTCAGTGCGCTTGGAAGAACAATGTCATGTAAGTAAGATTACCATGGGTAAGCCAGGTCAAGAAACTATATCTTAGTCATATTTTAAATGAATATTATTCATAAAGTTGTTTTATTAATATATTCTTTTACCTACTATAATTACAACTTTCTACGCCATGATCCAAAATTATACTAAATTACTAGTACCACTTTATATAGAATTTTTAAAAACATTAAAAATAGAATTATTCTCTTATAAAATGTTCAACAACATAATGTATTCCTTTGCAATATATTATGTATAAAGAGAAGAAAACACAGATTTCACATTTATTTTACCAAATCATTCTATGAAACTTTAGAACCATTTGTCACTTAAAAATGTGTATTTTCAATGTAATATAAGCCTTAGTTTCCTTATCTTTAAAATTATTTAAATAGTAAATAATACACCTACCTATTTGTAATTTGAATTATTTTATGGAGACATAGCCAAAGGTGCCAAATTCTTTAGACTAAAGCCCACTTCTCTGTCTATAATAAGCAAACATGCACAAAGAGTGGGTACTGTACTTAGGGTGACATCATTCAGTTTTCTGAACTCCAGAATAATTTTTTAAAGATGACTTTTGCTGCTGTTAATAATCATATAAACTAAAGTGATAGTTCACGATATATTTACTGCCATCATTACCCTGTATTCAGTTATTATACTACCCCCACAGGATTATATAAAATTTCTCCCATTCCCACCTCTGCCACCTACCATCCTGCAGAGCTGAGCTGGTCAATCAGCCAGGAAAAAATGCAGGAGGCATCTCTGCTTCCACACTAGAAGGTCAGCTTTGTGGCCTATAGCCTACTTATGGATCACCCTTTAGTCATAAGCCCAGAAAACAGCACTTGCCACATCGCATTCACTGGAGGTCTATTCTTGACTGACCTGTATTCAAGTCTGCCAAAGCCTGCCAACTAATGTTCCAATGGAGGAACACGCTAACTACCCTATTCTTTAGGTTCCTTAAGCTCTATTCTCGTAATGAGGTAGGATATCAAAAACCAATGTCCCTGGACTATACTAACCTACTTCCTGAGTTGCAATTTAATGTAATGAGAATTTGCCATTTCAATATATTGGCTAGATCTTCTGCAAAAACGTAGCTGAATACACTGTCCACTATATCTCTCAGAGACAATTCAAAGAACCCCCACTTTGACTTTAGCATTGAGACATTCATCCTTTTTAAGCCAAGAGAACTATCTAACTTGTCATATTTGTTTTTGGCCTTGGCAGCTAGGAATCAAAGAACTAAATTTACTATTCGTTCCCCATGCCTAGTTTACTGAGAGACTCTGGTGTAATTATTCTCCCTCCCCTTCTTCAAATCAAGTTTTTAAATCTTTTTCCTTCCTACCACACTAGTAGGCTACAATGCAGGGCTTCAGTAACACCAATTCACTACAACCTCTGGGTCAGTACCCACTGTAGGTACTGTAAATACTTCAGACTTTGTAATTATAAGATCTCTGTATCAGCTACTCAACTCTGCCACTGTAGCAGGAAAGTAACTGTTGATAATATGTAAACAAATGAATATGGCCAGATTCCAATAGAACTTTATTTACAAAAACATGTTCTGGTCCAGATTGTGACGTGCATATAGTTTGCTGACCCCTGACCTAAATGGTGCCTAGTATTGGTTTTATATTCTGATTTGTTTATATTCCGTATAATAAGCCACTTTAATATTTTTATTCAAGAAGGAGAATAAAATACAAATAAAGAATGAAACAAAATCCAGGAACACTATGCTATAGAAAGTCAAGACATTCTGAAATCCTGGTGTTGAAAACAGGAATTTACATTCTATTAAGGGGAAAAAAGATGGCTCTACAAGTAAGTGCAACACATGTCCTAAAAGGGAGCTGCAAACAAGAGCCCCTCCAAGCCCAGGAGCAAAAAGGTATCCTGGTAGAAATCATACTGGCTCCATGTAGAATTTCACTGGCACAGGTAAAGGGAGTGAGCATTTCTAGAGGAGCAGTGTGGCCCAAACAGAACTGAAGCAGCCTAAAGTGTTCAGATAAATTCCTCAGTTTGGCTGCAATATAGAGTACCACAGAAGAATTAGCAGATCATAATGACAAAGTTCAATAAGGATGTAAGGTTAGGAAGTTTGACTTTTTTTTATCAAATAGAGAACCACTGAAAACTCTGAAGCAGGGAAAGAATTGTCTTTTTCTATTAGTACATGTTTGCAGTATATAATGTTTACATTCCTTGTGGGGAGTCGGTACATGTACCTAACACACCTTAACTCCTTTTATCAACCCTTTCCTTCCCCTCTCCCCCCTTCTTCCACCTCTTGATCCCATTTGAGAAAGACCTACCTCCAATTGTGTCTTTTTCTTTTTGCCCTTGTAGTGGGGATTGAACTTTCCTTTTTTTATCTCTCTCTCTCTCTCTCTCTCTCTCTCTCTCTCTCTCTCTCTCTCTCCCCCCGTGTGTGTGTGTGTGTGTATGTGTGTTTGTGTGCGCACGTATGTATTCTGAGACACAGTCTCACTAGGTTGCCCAGGCTGTCCTCAAACCTGCGATCCTCCTATCTCAGCCTCCCAAACAGTTGGGATTACAGGTTGTGTCACCACATCCAGCAAGAATTGTATCTCAGTCTTTGTTGAGAATCAGAAAAGTTAATCTGTCAAAAACTTGTAGGAAAGAATGAAGAGTGACCACAAAAGCTTTAGAAGAATGATGTCAAGATAGAGGCAGAGAGACAGAGATGTGCAAATCACCTACAGGGTTTTTTCAAACTGCACACTTTTGATCCCAACAATTTTGATATAGCTCCCATTGAGACATGTCCCCCACATCCCATTCACTACAGATAACTGCAAATCATTGTCTTTACAAGCCACTATTCCAGTGTGCTATGTGCCTCAAGGGTGGGAAATAAAAGTTGAGAAACCCTGATAAGAAGGATGTTGCAAAAACTCAGGCAAGAGGTAAAAAGGATGTGAAATAAGGTGATGAGAATGGGAATAAAAATGAAGATTGAAAAACCTCTACCCACACAGGCCTTGCCTCCCACATGGAAAGTCCCCTCTGGATTTTCTGGTAGTTGTTGCCACAGAGGCATGGATGGGAGTGGATGCGAGTTCAGAGATGACTTGTACAGTCTGCAGTGTCCAGTAATCATACAAGTGAAGAGCAAGCACAACATGGAACATGTGAGTCTGGCATTTGGCGGATTTGAAATTAGAAGTACAGATGGTGGCCTTTGTCCAAAAAGAAGTGATCTTCATGGCCATTGTCTGCATCAGGTCACTGGCAGAATATGTTCAGACAAAGCAAGCACTTCAGGATCACTCATATCTTGGAGGTACAAGAAAAAAGAGCCAAGAAGGCGCAGTAAGTGGAAGAAGGGGAGAAAATGCACTGTCTTCAAAGCCAAGAGTCAGGTCAAAGTGGATCAACAGGGATAAATTGGTCAAAATACCAAAGGCTGAGAAAATTGTCTCTGGACTGAACAAAAATGTCACCGTTCACCTCTGGGAGAGCAGACAGATTATAGCAGAACGTGGACTGCAAGAGATGAAGGCGTGAACTGGGTGAGGAATTACAAGTAGCAACTGTAAATCCTCTTGAGAAATTTGGGAGTGGTTTGTTCCTGGGATACTATAAATAACAGGAATGCAGGAAGCAGGAAGTCAGAAGATGAAAGGGACATCTTAGTAATAGGAGAGGAGTTTGCAATGGACAGTATTTGGGATTAACTAGTCCCAAGGTTACAATAAACTAATGGTGCAACATGTAAGCATTGAGATGTTTGCCACCCAAAGGATAGTGGGGGCTGCCTTTCAGTGGTAGGACAGCCAGTCAGCGGTCAACACCACCCTCATCAAAAGTAGTTAGCGAACCCATGAGTGCAAGTCACAGAAGTGGAACTACATAAAGCACCTTAAACCTATGAGGCTTAGATTGTATTGAATCTCAGAGAGAAAACATCAGCTTTGACATACATATAAAAATGATGCAGCCGAGAAAACCCTGAGATAATTGAAATAATGACTGTATATTATGGGCAAATGATGGAGACCACGTCATTGGGGTGGTTCCAACCCTTCAGGGTGTCCAGGGAGTGGCATAGTCACCAACCACCCACCAATTAACCACAAGGACTCATCGACCAGCTCATTTCAAGAGCCGTATCAGATTCCTCAGTGTCACAGCCATTCTTCCTGAATTTGCTCAGGCCAATTCTCTTTCCTACTGATTTCCTCTCCTATAAGCTAAATATTTCCACCTGTAAAATGCATGCAACAACAAAACATTTTTACAAGCAGTCAGCAACCAGCACCCCCTGACTTTGTCCAACTCTTACATAAGGTTCCTGGGGCTTCGTGACTTTCCCCGATCAGACCCCAATCCATTACAGCAATCCCTTATGACAGGTATCACGAAAGCAAGGGGAAGGACATTTTTAAATTGCATTTCTTCTCAGGTGCCATTTGTTCAAAAGCCCCTGGTTCTTGAAGTACCTGAGAAAGGGAGTATTTTAGACCAGGGATTCTGTTCTTGCCCAAGCTAGAAAACAGTCATCACTCTTTCAGAGTGAGATAAAGAAACAGTCATTATTTCTTATGAGACGTAAGCGATTATCTTGTGTTGTGATGAGGGCAAAAGCCAAAAGTGCTTTTTCAGACTTTGCCAGTGTCTGCATAGCTGAGCTGGGCAGAATTTAACAGCCCAGGCAATCCTGGATGCAAGCCTGGCTTTTCAGAGTTCACTTTTCCCCAGCTGAAAAGGCTTCTCCTAATTATTTTCTGGACCTGGCCTCCTGGACAAGAAGTTCGCTGACTCTTCCTGCCCCACCATCCAGCCTGGGGGGACGCAGTCAGGCCCCGACAGCTGCAGTTGGGTCAGTTGCATGATGAGACGGACCAGACTGGATGATGTGCTGGGGTATGACAGATAGCCATGGAACATACAGCCCTTCTGCCACAGGAGCAGACTTCTAAAATTCCTGTTCCAAGACACACCCTCTGGCACTACTGACCCTACTCTTATCCAAACCATCCAATTCCAGGCCAAGCCACTGAAAAAATTCCAACTGGTGTTCCCCACAACAGAGCTATGATCTCTTAGCATCTCCATCCATTTCTGTGAGATTCTGTTTTTCCTCTGTACAGAAATAATACTAACTTCAACAGACAATGACTTCGTCCTTACTGCATACTGGCCACATTCCCTCAGTGGCTTTCCTGGGAGGGCCAACAGCCTTATACATGGCCCATCATGGGGCTCTGTATGTTACTTGGCAGGAGTGAATACAGCAAGTAATATAGTGACCACACAGAAACCACTTGGAGACCACCCGGCAAGTAGCTAAGGAACAAGGCTCATACACAGATAGCCTCTGACGGGCTCAGGGTATACCTTCCCATCCCAGAAAGTCATGGAAGAGGTTGGGAGACCTTTCCAATTGTAGAATCATTAGCAAATGATCCCCACACAGCTCTGTCTATTGGCTTCTTCCAATTTTTCCTGAACTGATCTTGGTACCGAAATAAAGCAGAAGCTAAGGCCCAATCTACTACTCCAGTATCTCTCAAATCCATCATTTTATGGAAAAACTTTAAGCTTCTGCAGAGCAAAAAATAGCATAATTTCGGAAAAAAGAAAACAACAGATTGTCATCCATATTTGCTGAAAATATTTTCCCCAAAGAGTTAATATTTATATTACTTTAAAACTCATATAAAATGATAAGAAAAATGTCTAACTACTGCCACTTATCAGCAATTCAACTTTAAATCTGAAATTTAATTTCTTCAAGACTCAGTCTTCTCATCTAAGAAATATGGGTATGAGTACCATGCTGTCTGAGGTTCTGTTTGGATTGAACAGATAGTGCATTCAGAGTGCCAGGAGCAGGGTTTGGGCATAGTAGATTCTCTTCTTACCCCTCCAAAAATCTAATTTCAAAAAGAGAAAACCAGGACAAATAATTTTATATTGGAGGAAATACAGTTAGGAAACAAATGTGGGGAAATAGTCAATCTTACTCACTATCCAAGAAATGCAAATTAAAAGAAATGTCACATCTATTACAGAAGTGAAAAATAATGAAAGTACCTCACCGATGTTCATGAGATTGTCTAGAGGAGCCTGCATCCATCCATTCACTACTCATAGCAGTACAAACTGGGGCAAAACTGTCAGAGAGCCATTTCATAACACCTTTCACTATGAGAAATGTTCATATATTTTGACCAGGAATTCCTATCCTAGAAATTTCTCCAGGAAACAGCCTGAAACATGAGCAAAATTACAAGCACAGAGATTTTTATCGGTACAAGATTCATTCTAGCGAAAAGATCTACAACTTAGTGTACAATATCAGATAAATGAGTAATTTAATTACATAAGTTAAAAAGCAGTCAATACAAAACCATGTCTGTATTATGGTTACGTCACTATGTGTGCATGTAAACAAAGAACAGATAAAAATGTGAACAAATTTTAAAGGACTGTTAGAATCTGAAGTAACAATTGAATTAGGGTAATTCTTGTTTTGCTTTGATTTCTTGTATTGTCACTAGAATGCTGTTGGTACAGTAAGAAATTGTTCTTTTAAAAAGTAACATGACCCCTGTTTCCACAGCCTTCACCGTACTTTAAGCATCTTTACTCCTTGACTAGAGAGGTGCTGACTTCCTCATGGTTCTCTTCTCACATGTTTCTCCTCCTACTAATCTGGGCAACAATAATACCCTTACTTGTGGGGTCTTTGTCCCAAACATTGTGCCTTCAATACATTTTTAAGGCACCTTAAAAATAAAAGGAAGGGAATCAAGAGATGCATAGAGGTGGGAGAGAGGGAGGGGAAAGGAAATTGAAAAGGAATTAAGATGTATTATGTACGTGTACTAATTCCCCACAAGGGATGTGAACCTTATGTACTACAAACATGTACTAATAAAAAGTTTTTAAAAATACATTACAGGTACTTAAAATACATTTTGTCTCCTATGATCCTCACAACCCCTATGAAGGTGGAACAATGATTCCCATTGTTCAGATAAGCCTGTACCTGAAGTTAGGATGTGCCTGAAGTGGAACCTGTATTTATCCAGCCTCAGTTTGAATACAGAGGACAGCTTATTTAAAAAGTGTACATTGGGGCTGGGGATTTAGCTCAGTGATTAGAGTGCTTGCCTTGCAAGCACAAGGCCCTGAGTTTGATCCCCGGCACCACAAAAAAAATAAAATAAAATAAAATAAAATTTTTAAAAAAAGTGTACATTTTAATTAGCAGTGACCAGAAAAGGTTTATCTTTTCACTTCTAATAAGACAAAGCCAAACCCTATAGCTAGAAGGCCATTTCTGGGAGCTAAAGGCAGGTTAGGTTTTTTAGATTATTCTTATTCATCAACCCTTTAAAAACCCCATAATCTACAAAGTCCAACTACAGATAATTTTGAATACACTACTGAGTATAGAGTGAGTATCTAATAAATGTTTACCAGTAGAATCAATGACTCCAAACATCTGCTCAATACCCAGCCATGATGTTGAAGCCAGTTTTCAAAGGCCCCAGTCTCCCCTCCTCCCCTTCCTCTGCTCATCTCTTCCCAATAATCCTATGACACCATCTCAATTCTTGTTGATGTCCATTTTCCACATACTCCGTCCTCCACCCATAAGAAAGTGTTAAAAGAACATATTAAACATCCAAGTGTTCATGTGTGACTTTTCTTAAAGTTGTTACTAGTTGAGTTCTAAAGTCTCAAGTCAAAGAAGAAAATCCCAAATTGTAAGATGTTAGATTTCCAGGCATCAGCGACTGCAGCAAGAAAGAATTAGCGAGGCAGCTGCCCGTGAATCTTTACTCAATAGTTAAAAGGCACCCCATTGTTTATTAACAAAAGACAGACAACAGGCCTGCCCATTATATGTATATATTCAATTACTTTCTTCAAACCATAAATAAATTCAGTCCAACTATACTTTTGTATTTTCAATATAAATTATATGTATTCTTTCTTTAAAAATTCCTTGTGTGTACCTTTACTCTTAAATTTTAAAAAATCAATATAATAGGAAGCTTTTCTACTTTTTATAATGTACTGATAAATAAAACTAATAAATGAATACTGCCCTGATTCTATCACGTTTATGTAGGATAAGTACATCCATGCAAAACAAAATGATGCAACAGATGAAAATGGCATTAAGAAATAAGAAAGGACACTTGCCAAAGTCCTGAAGGTCACCAAATTGATCAAACTTGACATCTGTCTGCCTTAGTAAGACTGATCTAAGGAATTGGCCTCTTCTCTTTTTATATGTTGTTGTTCCCCTTGAACCTTCTTAACAGCTTTATTAGTGTCAGACCAAATAAGAGAGATTGCCCTGTGCACCTCGTCCACTGGCTTTTCTCATATGGAGATTCAGGTGAGGCAAAACACTGTGCACGTTTAGAATCTGCTCTCACTGAAGAAAAATTTCCTTGAAGCCATTCTTGGACTGCCATTGGAAATGACTCGTTTTATTTGACCAGGAGAGTAGTCAACTAATGGAGCAAAATAAATTTTCTGTTTACAGAGTTTTACTTGGCTAGAATGGCATTCACATTTGCTGCAGAGGATGAACTTATCAGACACTCCAGATGCGTTTCGGTTGTCTTGAGACAACTGTCTGCCTGACAGGGTAGGCAGTGACTGACCATCTTGTCATACCAGCGGAACGATCCACACCAATGGGTTGACCCAGCGCTCCTCCCGGGGTCAGTGCACGCAGACAAAGTCCTAATTCTCCACGACCAGATGAAGCCATATACACCAAGGCCTTTCCCACTGGCTTCTTGGCTATGAGGGAGAAGAAGCACCCAATGTGACTGTATAGATACTAGATCTGCACAGTCAGCACGCAAAGGCTATGAAGCTCCACATTCAGCAGGGTCTCGTCCTGGGCCCCTCCCTCAGCCGCCTCTAAAATCATGGATTGATCTTGAAAGGTAAAATGACAATTTAACTGCTCACATAAATCCCAGGTATATTCAGATATTTCCACCCAATGAAATGGAAGGAAGCTAAATCTCAGTATATAATGTTCTCAAATCCTGATAACCAGGAAAATCTAACATGTAACCTGTATTTCTTTGCCTCAGCATAAAGACTGGCTGTCGCCCTGCGCAGGGCCCACGTACCTCCCCTGGATCTGTTTTCCCCCAACTTCACTTCTCCCCTGGCCTCCGCTGGTCTCGATTCCAGGCCTGCTGAGTGTCCCAAATCAAATCTTACATAGGTCCAGAGTGGTAAGAGCCAAGCATTCATTTTTAAACATTGGTGCTCTTTTTTGCCTGGCTACTGCCTGCTCATCCTCCAAAATGCCCATCCTCCGGGAAGCCCTCCCTGAACTCTTGATTGAAATGAGCCTTTTCTGTGCATTCCCACCAGGCCCTATGTATGGCATACCAGGGTTTTGGTAGTAATAAGGCCAAATTTTTATCTATCCAGTGGATTATCGCTAAAAAATATTTTAAGCACTCTGTCCCATACCTGGCTCATACTAAAAACTCAGTAATTATTAAATAAATGGATAAATGAACAAATGAATGAATAAATGCCTAGCCCTCTTATCTATAATATCTTTAATATCCTTTTCTTTCTTTTTTTTTTTTTTTGAGGTACAGAATGTTGACTCTAGGAGTTCCTTATGAGGAAATGCATTCTCTGCCTTTTTTTATTTTTTATTTTGAGGCATGCTCCCTAAGCTGCCCAGGCTGGCCTTAAACTTGTGATCCTCCTACCTCAGTCTCCTGAGCAACTGGTTTTACAGACATGTGCCACCATGCCTGATCCCCTTCTTTTTTCATCTAGTTATTAAAATCCTGCATATTCTGTAGAAAAGTAGATAATGACCCTACTAAAAAATAACCACCACAACAAAAACTACATTAGAACAACGTAAGCATGAATAAAATTATTAAATTGGATTGTGGTGACGGTTGCCACAACTCTGTAAATTTCCCAAAAATTACTGGATTGTGTTAGTGAATTTTATATTATGTAAATTATACCTCATTACAGCTGTTAAAAACATGAATAGAAAATAAATTGTTTACATTATCAAATGATTCAAAGTAAGACCATTTTAGACCTAGAAAATAGCTAAGAAAGTGTTATGATCCATGAGAGAAGTAAAGGAAATTCCTCCCTCAACTTTTTGTTAGTGAAATTTTTTTAACCTGGAGAAAGCATTGCCTAAGATCTATGCAGTAAATGTATTTAATGAGAGTGTGAGAGTTTATGTAATAAAATTGGCCTCTGTCCAAATTGGTAGAGGGACTAATTTCAGAGCTTAATTCATGGTTTGAAAAAACAACAAATTTGTTTCATTCATCCTACCTTTATTGATTGAATGAGTTGAGTTCAAATTAAGTACTCGAAAAATTGTGTTAACAATTAAAAACAATACATTTTTGTCATGAAACTTTATTGATTTAATTTTTCTAGTTTATTTCTCAGCAAATTAGAGTGTTACCTATTTTAAATCGGCTTTACTATACCATAATTTGCCTTAATTTTTCTTTGGGGTTTGCCAGGTCTTGACTGCAGGTTGCAAATAAAGTGATTTCTTCGGTCTCTAAGATCTAAATTACATAAAAGTAGCCCTGTTTTTCAAGTTCTTAACTATTTTATATTGAAAAAGGGTCCATTTAAAATATGTCCTCTTTCATAAATAATAAATGCTTTCATCTGCCAGTGAAAATTATTTTATGATATCTCTAACTTTTCTGATAGAATTTATTATTAAGGGAAATCCCACCTCAATAATAACTTAAGACTTCTCTTCTTTGTAGCAATCGCCTGAGGTATAAATTCAACGTGCAAATAATTCTTTTCATTACCAGCCTATTAAAGCATAGAATAAAAGTTAAAGACAATGAATTCCTGTTGAAAACATCAAACTTAAATATCCTGCTTGACAGACTTAATAAAATCAGAAACGAAGAACAGGAAGGCCAAGTTGTTATAAACATCAGTTGGCGTGCCTTACAGTTCTTGGTGGTCTAAGATCACCGCTTTATATTTCAAAGGATATGAATAAAGACAGCGTCACAGTTGCTCTCAAGTCTTCATATCTGAAAGAATCCTTTTACAGATCTAAAATGGACCAATTTGATATTTATTACAGAGCCGTCATGGTCTTGCAAGAAAGTGACTTACATTTGTAACCATATTTCCAATGAAAATATCTTTTTTATGGGGTGGGGGGTGAGGGGTGTACAGCTCACTCACAGCTGTCTTTGTCAAGCAGTGGCTTTTCATGTGTCCACTGCTGGAGTCAACACTGTACTGGTATATCCGTACTTGTCAAGGTTTTTTGTTGTTGCTCTTCTTGTTCTGATTAAAAGCATGCATTACATTCTTTTTAAATTATGTGACACTTTGTTGTGATTGTTATTTCTGGCAATTTAATAGTCTGTGAACAGGAAAACTTTGAAATGACTGTCCTCTGTCCTTTGGCATAAACCAATTACCAGGATTTAAACTTATCTGACAAAAACTGTGGTGACAGATTTGAGAACAAAGTGGTTATTTTTGAATATTTAACCTTTCCTATTTTGTATAACTAGATGTTTTCAAGTATGGTACATAATCACAAAAATAGGATCAACTTTTCCTAGTTCCTTAATAAAAATTGTCTTCCAGAGCTACCTATTCCCAATAACTTAAATGCAGTTAAATGACCTACCTCCAACTGTTACAACTAGCATTTAAATACAAAAGCTTCAGAACCAAGATTGTGTCCTAAAGACAGAATTTGCTTCCTAAAGAAATATATGCTTTTTTTCAGATTTTCTTCAAGGGAAAAGAATTAAAAGCAGAAATACTTTTCCCCAACTGAAAATCCTATCTGAGCATATCCACATCAGGTTGAAGATGTGATACTCCCAGGTCTCCCTGCAGAAAGTTGACTATTCTGTTAGCTGTGGATGGCTATTATTCATTATGCTCCATAGAAGAATTATTAAAGCTCTACCTGGTACCAATAGAATACAAAGAAAATTATGGTACAAGCTCACCAGTTACCCCATCAGACAAAACAGCACTTTGACACAATAACAAAAGTAGCCAAATTCCTTCTCAACCACATACTGCCTCAAAGTTGACATCCCTTTCCCAAGTCCTGAAAGAGTTGAAACACTAAATGATATATCTGGCTAATAGGATATAAAATAAAGTAATGAAAAGCACTTTTCTTTGGTTTTTCTCAAACAGGCCATAAATATTTACATCCCATTATAAAACACCTTAACAGCTTGGTGAGATTGAATGTAATAGCACTTAATGCAATATAACTGAAAACACTTTACAACTCCAATGGACTTTATAACTACACCTTACAGAGTTTAACATGCAGGAAAATCTGTGAGCTTACTGGTTAATGTTCTTTGTTTTAAAAGCATGCAAAAGAAAGACTAGATGCACTATACAGACAGACTATATTAAAATAACATCTACATTTTGTATATAGTTTTATCTGTAAGGACACATGAGACCTCAAGGGATAAGACAAAGACCCTAGGCTTGTTTCCTGGGCACTACTGCACCAATTATCTACACACCTCTTAAAAGGAAAAAGTGTGTGCTTAAAGGAAAGCACTTTACATCTCATGAACTTAAAATTTCAATAGTAATCTTTGTTCACCAAGTGTTTTCTTCCTTGATCACCAAAATAACCTTCTGAGACAAGTAAAAGAAGAAAGGAGAACAGTACCTAGAAGAATGAAATGGGTATTTATTGAGCATCCAGGATGTATCAAGCATCATAGGAAAATGTCATCCGTTCATTGGTTACATGCCGACAATCTTAGTTGGTTACATGTTTAAAACTACATCTTTCAAACAATATTCAGAAAGATAATTATGGTGACCAGTGTAATATAGGAAATAACAGCAGAGCAGAGATTAAATCCTCAGCCACATTTCAAACAGAAAACATATTTTCTTCTGTTCAGGTAGTTAACAGTATTGACTCTTGAACAATTCTGGGATCACAGTCTTCCAAAATGTTACTGTCATAATGGCTTTTTAAATGAAGTATCAAAGCTTTTTGAAGCACCCTTTAATGTTTGTCTTTCAAAGTATCCTTTTACAGCAAGATAAAACATTGG
Organism: Hystrix cristata; assembly: GCA_004026905.1. Classification (NCBI taxonomy): domain Eukaryota; kingdom Metazoa; phylum Chordata; class Mammalia; order Rodentia; family Hystricidae; genus Hystrix; species Hystrix cristata. The sequence continues at coordinate 31,266 of PVJO010002808.1, read as the reverse complement.
GAAGTCCATATTATTAGTCTCTCACACTTCTTTTTAATTCCATAGGTCCATGAGACACAGAACTCTGAACAAGATACAGAGATCTATCTCAGGCCAGTCAAATATGATCACAGACTAGAGTCCTTCACATCTATAGACAAATGGGATGGCGAAGGAGTCAAAATCTTCTTTGGTTCAGGAGTAACACAAATGGCTCACAAGTCAATGATTAAGGGAAAAGTTTATCTTTCAACCTACTTATTAATATCCCCATTAGCTACTATCTACATGTGAGAGGAGGACTGAGGATATTGTGTCAAGGAGTTTTCCAAATGCCCTTCTTCACTTTTTGTCTGCTAGACCCACAGTCTTCGAGCCATGTTTTTTAGACTCCAACAGTAACAGTTAGATGAGCTTCTGTTGAGGCAGTTTACAAACCAGTAAGTACAATGGTAGGAGGCACAGGGAGAGGGCTCTTCAACTGTATCAGCACTATTTTTAGCTTCTTTACATATGGAGGACTCATTCATGATTTCTTTTAAGAAAGATCTTTGCAACATATTGTATATAAGCATATAAACTGATGGGTGGATAGGCAGATGATGAATACTGAAACTGCTGTCCTTAGCCCAATACTTTCATTCTGGAGACACTACACACCCCCAAAAAAATCTACAAACCTAGTTGGGAAACAATTTATAGTATTTTAAAATTAAAAATACACTGACATGGAGTTCGGAATTTAGCTCAAGTGGTAGAGTGCTTGCCTAGCAAAGTCGAGGCCCTGAGTTTGATCCCCAGCACCCCCCAAGTACACTGACAATTTTAATATAATGAATTGATTTTAAGGGATATTTGTGATTGGATGTTTGATTAACAATTCTGCTTCAGTGTATATAAATAACAATATACATCTCAGCAATCAGAACCTCTGCACAGATATTACCTAGGTCTGCATGGCCAAAAGAATAAAGGAATGAATTCATACTTTAAATAATGAGGTTAGTTTAAAAGACCAAAATGATTCAAAATCTGGGCACTATATTGAAAGAAAGACCATTAAAAAGTTGCCAGATCCTCTCCATCAGGCTCTTTGCCCCCCAAGCTCTCTGATGTCTGCCTTTTTTCTTGAGGCTCATTGAGCTCCAGAGTTAACTAGAGCACACAGCAGTGTTAGCCGTGAACCCTGGCATCCAGAGTTGTGTGGCCTGGTTTCCTGACATTTGGCTCAGCCAGGAATCCTGGGCCTGTGTTCATTTACTATTACTGATCTAAGCACTGATGATAGGACCTACCTTGGAAGAAATAAGAGCCTTACAGTACCCATGAGCTGTAAAATGGGATTAAAGGTTAAGTTAATGAATTCAAATAATAGTGTCAATAGTAACTATCACATGACAGAAATTTAATAGCACAAGCCACATGTGAATATTGTTAAAATGCAGAGTAAAAGGGACAAAAAGTCCTTCCAGTTCTACCCCATCCCCAGGGCTCACTTCCCCCAGGCCCTCCCTTACTATTTTCCTTTTATGTGTACGATGCTGAAACTATGATTGTTTTGCCTGGAATGGCTCTGGGTTGGAAGCAGAAAATAAATACCAAATCACCACACAGCTTTTCCCTGAGGGTCAGTGATAAGGCGAGGGGTTCTACTGCATCCATCTCTTCTTGATATGTTTAAGCAGAAATTTCAATAGATTACTTTTTAAGGTCATGAATTAGTGTCAAGCTCTTAGCCACTTTCTACTCTTATCGTATGGTCCAATTATATCATTTGCATTTTACACTTCAAAATGTAGTCAGCGCTGAAAGAGATACATCTGGGAGCCATGGGGTGAACGAAATGGAAGTTCTTAGGCAAAACTCATAGAATGAAAGCACCTGCCTTCTCGTGTCTGCCCTATGACATGTGCCTCTACCACTCTCCTGAAAGAGAAAATTCTGTAATAGTGACTAGTTTTGCTATCTCTCCAGCTTGGATAGATACATATTTGGCACTCCTGGTCTGTTTCTCATCTTATAAATTGCACAGTCCACACAGTTGAATGTTCCATGACTTTTATCTCCATTTTTCTGCCTTCATTAAAAACTGATTCCACCAGGAGCTGAACTCTGACCCAGGCAAAATCATAGCAGTTTCAAGTTAGTTATGGCTGGTTTTCTTCTAAACCACCTAAAAACACACCTTGCCAGCATGAGGATTTACCTTTACCCAGAGGGCACCTGTCTTGTGTACATAAACTCTTGTTTCTCCCATTTACAAGATGGTGACCAATTTCTTGTGAGATAATAACCCTGGTCCTAGTATACAAGTCACAGTCACCTGCTCCCTGCTCTGGGTTTCATTACATAGCTTTCTACCCAAAAAATTTTAGAACACACAGAATTTTCCCTCCTATTGCTTTGCCCAGAAGAGGCATTTATCTCTTCTGTTAGCTATTTTGTACTTAGCACAAAGAGGAAAACTGGAGAAGTCACATTATTTAAACAACCAGTGACAAGGTTATAGAGGGGGCAACTAATTGAACCTTCATTATGCAATATCAAAAATGAAGATCAGGGAATGAAGAGACCTCCTCAAATTGCACAAGTACCCAGGAGAAAGGCTGGAACCAAGAACGCAGTTTTCCTAACAGGCAAATTCAGCCTTCTCAGCATCATAGTATACAGCCTCATATTCACTTCGTAGGATTCCTTCATTTAAAAAAATTAGTCTTTTCAGGTAGACTAGTTCAACAGAATGAAAAGAACAGAAGCCACAAAACAGGGTTTTTGGAGATAATTTAACCCTCTAAAGGTCAGATGCCTTTGCCTCATCTACTCTGATAGCATAATATGATCCTATGAACTATCCTTGAGAAATCAAAGGATATTCTAGGTGCAGTTTAGAAAAATGAGATCTCACTGGACATTGTCTTCAGCCCCAGGGTCAGGCTTTCCTGCTCATCAGCATAAACCCAAGAACTCTAGTTCTTGGGGCAAAGTTTCACACTTGCCACTTCTCAGTTTAAAGGTGTTGCTCTCAACTCAGGAACCGAGATAAAAACATTTCTCTCAGTGTAAATGCTTAGGTTTTTCTCCCTTCTATCCCAGAGGCACTAAGACAAAGGAAACATGTCAGACCAAGAATAATACACAATGGGTATCTAAGACATCTGGCTTTTTCAGCCCTAGGCAAGAATGAGAATTTCATAGGTCACTAGTAGCTAAATGAGGACTGTAAATGTCTAGCCTTGACCTATGGGAACATGAATCTTTCCACTTTTGAGTCATTTCATTATTCTCCTTGGGATGATAACATAAGTTTCACTTACCCTGGAGGATTTTTTATTTTCCAGGATCTGTAGGCAAACTATGATTAATACTGTAAGAACAAGAACTACTGAGAAACAATAATTAACAAGGGAAGAATAAGATTTTGGACTCTAACAATAACAAAACAAAAAAAGTCAAGAAAGTTTTACTTATCCTAAAAATGTAGACAATTCTCAGGGTTTCATGTCATTAGCTATTTCCTCCTTCCTGATAGTTCCCTTAATTGGTGGTGATAAGTACCCCCACTACTAAAAGCATTACACTGCAGCTATGACTAATTCCATAACTACTCTCAAATAATACCAATTGACCGTGAAACTGCTATGACTGTGGCCTAATTCTTAACTGATTGACAGCCAAAGAAAGGTCATTGGTCACAAACATACATGTTAAAAGTCTGAAAAAATTATGACACACCCTGCCTCTTTTAGGGGCTTAGATTTACAATTTCTTTTTTGTAATTCAAAGGGCATGAATACATATAGCTTTTCAATTGTCCTTGTGTTTCTTGCCTGAAAGGATCCTTTAAGTACTCCTGAAATGATTAGATGAGTAGCAGAAAAAATTCTATCTTTTCAACCCTAACCACGACCTTTCTAAGATTTTGGTGAACAAAAAGCATTGGGCAGATTTTTAATAGCCCTCTAACTTTTAAAGTTCTTTCAGAGTACAAACACATTGCCTGTGCTCCTCTGCATGGTTTTGCTCATTTGCAGGAAAACCATATTTTGCACCACATCCTCACATATTGATATGTTGAGGAAATAAACAGCAAACATCACTTCCCATCCATCTGCTAAGCTTGTTAGAAAGATGAACACCCCGTGTTCAGATGTTTTTCACTCAGGTTTGAAATTCTATGTTCAGTATAATTTGCTTTTACTTTTCAAGACAAATTTTAATTTAATAAGAGGAAATCAGGCTCCTTTTTTCAAAACAAATGATACCAATAAAGCAGGAAGCCCAGCCATGCTGGATACTGTCAAGGTCCATCTACTATGGGTTTCTGTTGTAACTCTAGAAACATGTGCAATCTTGACAGAAGACAATTTTCTCCAATTTCTTATAAGTGAATGTAACAGCTATTGCTCGCATAGTGATAATGTAAATCAAAGTCCCAGAAGAAATGCTTAATCTATCATTTCTAACAAACTGTTTTCAAAAGATCTTTACACTCATCCATCAGTACCAGAATTACACGAGCTCTTCCTGGGTTGCAAATATTTTAAAAGCTTGAAGCAATGCAATAAAAGTCAATTGAACATGCAAAAACCTGGCAGTCACAGTGCTCAGTGGAAACTGAGCCAAATGCTCTTGTGTAAAAAGCAACGAGAATGGAAGTTGCATGCAGCCCCAGAATTGTCTCTTTGGATATTTTTGCTTCTATTTGGAACTCCGGCTCTTCAGGGGAAGTTTGTCCTTCTCTCTTGCTTTCGATATTCTCTTCAGTATCATGAAGAACTGGCAATTTTACAACGTAGCTGCTTTACTAGGTAACAGCTAGATGCACAACTGAGGATTTCTAAGTTATACTAAATACAAAGTCTTGGGATCCTTTGCAACATCATCTTTTCATAATGTCAATGCTGGTTTACGTGATTATAACATGAACGTATTATATGTTTACTACTTGTTTTCTATTTTTGTTATTGTTGTTTGTTTTTGCAATGTTAAGGATCAAACCCAGGGCCTTGTGAACCCAAGCAAGCACAGTCTGACTGAGCTATATTCCCAGCCCAAGATGAACATATTATAAATCTTTTAGTTCTCATATTGACATGATGAACTTTAATAGATGGAGTACAACCTGGGTGCTATTTTATAAATTCAATGTATCAAACTTCATCAAGGGGCAATAATTCCTGGAAGTAGCAAGCAACTCCACAGGAGTCATAGTGAAACTCTAATGAAGGAGTAAAGATATGAAAATATAGAAATGTGAACAGGAGAAAGTTTCTAAAGGTGTCTGTTCCAGAGCTTCTCAAACTGTCTCATTGGCATCTTGTTATGATGGAGATTCTAAGTCAGTAGGTCCATGGTGGGCCCACAACTGTATACCTCTAACTGTCTCTCATGTGATGCTAATGTTGCTACTTACTGGACCACATTTCAAGCTGCAAGTGTCTTGCAGCCCATCCTCCAGGAACTGATTCACAACATGAAACTAACAGTAATTGTTTAATGAAATAAATTTATAGAATAATCCTAGTCTGCATTGGTTCAGTGAGGAAATACAAAATAGAAGAAAAGCAGGTGAATTCTACACACAAAAATGTCAACTATTATAAATCAACAGATGTTTATCATGGACCTATCATGTACAAAACAATACTATAAGAGCAATAAAGGATAAAAATATGTATAAAAAGTATTCCACATCCTCAAATTACTCAGGCTTTGTCCACAGATCACTGAGTCTAACCTTTCCCCAAGATATGGCACATGTCCCTGGGGAGAACTTCCTTTACCTAGTTACCAGATTTTATGCCCTCCTGCTTAGTCAAAGATCTTGTTACCAATTATAACTCACTTTCCTGTGCTGTTCATCTGTCCTTTCAGCCATCTTCCCCTCTGGATATTTACTCCTCCAAAGTAATTCTGTCTGCCCTATACCACCACGACATCAATTACCCTTCGCTCCTAGTTAGCCGTTTAAAGCAGAGATGTGATGATCTGGTCCTATAATCCTAGCACTGGGGAGACTGAGGCAGGAGGATCTCCATCAGTTCAAGGCCAGTACAGACTGCAGAACAAGGCCCTGTCTCAATAACCCCCAAAATAGCCTTCTCTTCTAAGATAATGTCCATAATTCTACACATCTATTGGACATCTCTGGACATGTATTATCATACCCACTCTTATCTTTCCCTACTTTCCAAAATCTAGCCTTTCTGGATCTCACAGCTGCAGGTGTCTCATAACCGGCTTCTCTATCCATATCTATACCAGAATTCTCTTCCTAGCAAATAAGTCTGACTGATTCAGTTCTCTTACAAATTTCAACACTTAGAAAACAAAATGTACAAACTTATGAACCACACAGCAGATAAGAACTCTGGCAAGCTAGCTCCAGTTTGTCATTTTAATCTTTTTCTACCACCTAAACCATTTCATATATTTAAGCCCCATTACACAGTTTTCCAGTCACAGACAACATCAGAGCATTTTATAAGTCTACACCTCTCACTCCTCCTTCCTGGAATAGCCTTCTTTCTCTGCCTGGAAACTTCTACCCATTCAGCCCCATCTCTGTGTACCCTTTTCTGCTGAAGTTAGGAGTTCCCTCCTCTAAGATTCCTATAGCACTCACTTCACACCCCTCTTAAGGCACATGCCAAATTGGAGAGTGCTATTAAACAACTATTTTCTCCACTAATGTGAATCTCCCTGAGATCAGACACAATGCCCTGCTCTTCTTTCTGTTAACAGTGCCAGGCACAGTGTCTGGGCTAAAGCAGATATTCAGTAAATATTTGGTGAATAACTGAATGAACACAACACATAAATAAGTATTACAAAACTAAAGATGAAAAATGACTTGCACACATACAAAGAGTTATAGTTGTGCAAAGGTTTGGGAGTTTACTGTGTATAAACCAGTTTTTAAAGGCATGTATTATGACATTCAGATCAAACATTCAAAGACAACTTCCTGCAGGAAAAGGAAGTGTGAGCTGGTCTTTGAAAGTTGTAGGAGGTGGCACTACCTGGATGGCTATACAGGTGGTACAGAGATGTAAGTGTATGCTGTGTGTAATAAGGTAACCATCCTAAGGTAGACAGTATAGTTTTAAACAGAAATAAGTGACAAAGTTGATTAAGGAGTGTGAGAGTAGTGAGGAGGATAGGTGTCAACCCAGAGAAAACTGGCTTAGCTGCAGTAGGATATAGGCTTGTGGGCAACATGCCACATCCTTTTGTGGTACCGAATCATATTTCTCATTGAGGGTTGTTGCTAACTTCTTCACCAACAGATGTCCATTCTTTTTATTTATACCTTTACATACTTGCAATAATAAACTCTCTTGGTAGTCAACTTCATAATAGTAAAAGTTATCTAAAGCTACTCTCAGTTTTTGTTTCTCTACAGAAATTATCACCAGACAGGGTCTAAAGAAGTCCCCAAAGTAGAGATAAGGAACCTTGACTCACTCCACCCACAGCACAGTTTGCAAGTTCGTTGTCTTCCATCACAGAAAAAGAATCTTCAGAACACATCAGTAAGAGGCATAAAGGAATTTATTGGACAGAATTTTAAAAGTACACACTCAAAAGAATAGACTCAAGAGAAAGGTGCATTATGGTCTGGAGCTGGGGATGCTTGTGTGTTTGGGGAAGTGGAAATCTGTGGAACCTGTGAATCTACAGGAAAATGGAGCTTGGTTAACGAGGGAAACAGAGAGATAATGGCTTAATTTACAGGTGAAGGGATGGTCCTTTTTACAGGAGAGACACAGGGGGCCAATTTATTATATTTCTTAAATTCAGTTTTCTGTCCTTTACCTTATCAACTAGCTAATTTTTGGATTTAAAGAATCTTTAAGGGATTTGGGATGTGATTGGTCTGGAAAAAAAAGAAGCAAAAACAAGCCTGGAATACAGACACTGATAACCTCGGATAGCTTCGATTGCATCCTGAAGTTGTTGACTTCTTGAAAGTACAATTTTAAAATTATGGTTTGTCTCCATCTTAATCTATCTTTATTTTTTCTATCTGATCTCAGAATCACCTTTCGCACATCTCCCCATCCAGCCATTTTACCTGTGCTTTTTCTCCAACTTTTCCTTCCCTCTCCTGGATGGTGGAAGCCCATGGAGCTTTGAGCAGTACTAAGGTATGCTGACTTGTCTCAGAGGCTGCCCATCCACCTCCCAGGATGACTGTGCTGGTACACAGGACTCCCAAGGAGAACAGAGATCTGTGTGAGGAGCACTTCTCCCCCTCCACCTTACTGCCTCAGAAGCTGCCCTGTGCTGATCCCACCCTGGACCACTCCACTAGTTTACAGCACTGAAGGCAGCTTCCTAGTTGCTACTGATACCTGAAAATAGACAGAGTAAGCAAGCAATTCTTAGTCATCATTGCATTCCTGATCATTCATTTCTTGGGTTCCTTGCAGCAGATAGTAAGCCCCACGGAAACATGGTGTGTGAAGAGCCAATTTTAGTGCATAAATAACATTCAGTGTAAGAGGATGCCCACATTAAATTAAAAGTCTAGTCTTTCCTTTTTTTTTTTTTTTTTTTTTTTACTTTTAGTGGCTGGAAAACTGCCATCTCACCAAAACCAAAGCAATTTTCCTTCAAATGAAGTAGGGAAGTGAACTGACCTCTGGGGTAAACTCTCTTTGACGTGGGATAATTCCTTCGAATGGGCCCCTTCAGTGACACAAATGTAAAAGAGCTCCCCGCCCGTTACTGTTCTGGAGACAACCGTGCAGTAAACTGAGTGCAGGTGTTTTCAGTTGAGAAAATAAGTGTTCTGGGAGTAAAGGCCGGCAGCAAAATATAGGGACCTGGAATTGAGACATCTGGAAAACAACAACTTAGTGAAAAGAAAAAGAAGTGGAATTCCAGGATTGAAAAGCAAGGCAACGGGCAAAATATAAACCCTAGAGAAACTGGAGGAACTGAAGACAATTCAGAGAAAAGAATTAGGCCGTCTGAAATGCTAACCTCAGCTTCTGCGTAGAAGGACCTCTTTCTGCAAACACAAAGTAAGCCCAGAGAGGGTCAGCAGCCTCAGGGAAAACAATGACTGGCAGGACTATCCACAAGAAAAGTCCATGGTTATCGTAAGCTGCAAATACAGTGTGGGGTTTTACTCTGAAAGTGACTCCTTCTACATGGCAGGTTAAAACTGGAGAAGAATTCACTGTAGCACTTGCCATACTTAGGAGTAATATAATCAGAAGACATTTGGGGAAGGGGTTTGAGCTAAACCAGGAATCAGAAGTCACAGAACAACTACCCTTCAGGGTCTCACAGTCACCCTACCACATGACTGGGTGGGAAGCAGCAAAGAGCTCAATTTGCGAAGGACACAGTGGTTTCACCTTGTATGATAAAGAAGCCAGGCATTTTTGAAGGCTGGGTTTGAAAGTGCTGACATTAAGTCCAGCAGACTACTTGTGACGCCACCACTACCTATATCCAGCACAGAGCTCAGTGGTCTGATGGCTTTTCCCATCTACCAATGTGATCAGGGATACAACTTGGCTTGGACAATTGACATATCCTGGGGCATGTGGATAGAGGGGACTCTGGAGCAAGAGCAGCACCTCACAAATCCACAGGCCGAAAAGCTAGTCAAAGACAAGAGTGACGTGGGTCACACAAAGGGGCATAAACACTAAAAGCTGCAGGAATAAATACATCCCTAAAGCAGACAACACACCCAGCAGGAAGAGTGGGGCAGGACTCAATTCCTATGACAAAAAGTGGGCACAAAAACAAAATAGACCCCTGTCATGACTCGGTATCCCCCACCCATGTCTGGTGAATTCCAATATAATATTTTTCTTTTTTTTCTGTTACTTATCTAATTCTATTAACTGTCTTTTATTTTTAGAGTTTTAAATTTCATGTTTCCTCCTTCTCATCTTTTATTTTACATTTCATTTTCCTCTTTCATTTTTATTATTATTTCAATTAACCTTTATTAATTATTAGCAATTTAGTTGACTCTATGTTGTTATTGCTGAATCTTTTCTATTGTAAATGGTGACATAATTATTGCTGATGGTATGTATTTACTGCCTATCATAGCATATCTCTTTTCTGTTGTTACAGGTGGTATAGTTGTAGCTATTATTGGTTCTTACAGTGTGTCAATAACCGGTTTGTCTTTGACTGTATTATGATTGCTGGTTTCTTTTCTACTGGTAACGGTGGCATAGTTGTTGCTTTTAATTGGTTTTAACTCTACGTTAGTAACTGGCTTGTCTTTGTGTTGTCAACATTACTGTAGTTTATTTTCTTCTCTCTGTCTGGTGCTGGAGACCAAGTCCCTAGAAGAAGGTCAAACATTAATGAAACTCTCAAATGTGACAATGAAGGCTGGATGAGAGATCATAAAAAAAGAATGGGACTGGAAAATCTCATAGAAATTTGAACTGGATCTTTGAGTTCCTACATGTAGAACTGATGACTAACAGCTTCAAAAAGAACTATTAATTTTCAGATGACTTATACTAATCTTTCTGTAGGCATCTGAGGACCCAACCACATTCCTTTGAAGGCAGGGGCTTGAGTTTCTGTCCAAGAGCATATATTTTCTATGTCAATTGCCTGAGAAGGTTTCATTAGACACCAGAAACAAGGCTCCAAGAGAAGAGCCTTAGTCTGGAAGAAAGGAGATGCATTATTCTCCTTGAGATTATACAGATGTGAAGTCTCAGGCTAGAGAGCTCCGATCATTCCAGGACTGTGGATAGGTAAGTTTCCTGGGGCATTAGGAAGGTCATTCAAAAGGTAGCCCTTGGAGTGTGGTCCTTGAGGGCAATGCTAGTAGTCACAGCTCTAAACTAACTTATGCAATGTATTTTCCTTCCACTGTTCCATGGCTTTAGCAGATTCTTCTGATATTTTCCATCTTAGTCTCAGCTGTGCTTATCTGAGGGATGATCCTAGAAAGTACCCCTCTTACACATGCTAAGAGAGTGGTTTGAGGAGCCTAACTTTCTTCATAGGTAGGTGGAGGCAAAATCATTATAATTTGCATATTATATGAATCTGACCTAGTTTTGGCCTTATAGGCCAATAAAGACTGAGTGTACAAGAAAATTAGAGGTTGTATTATTGTGTTTTCTAATTATAAGACTAATGTATGCTTGTTGCCAAGAAATTAGAAAATAAAAGTACCAAAAAATTTAAAAATAACCCACAATTCCAAAACCAAGAGATAAACATGGTTATTGCTGGGAAATTCTGTAATTTGCTTTCTTGAACATTTACCTCTGGGTTGTAAAGAAATTTAGAAATACTTTCCAAACCGATTCTTGACCTCTCTCTTAGTCAAGGTAGGAGAGTTTTTATTTAAGCACACATTCAAGCAAGCCTCCCTAATTTTCAAAGGAAGAAACCAGCCAACACCGCTTTTGCTCTAACCTGAAAAAGAATACTAGCCATCTAATCACCAACATAAAAATACCGCATTTCAGGTGGTTGTGAAAAAGGACATCAGCTTGGAACCACTACTTCTCAATATTTCTCAAAAATCCCATATGCAGAAAAATTATTAACCAAGGATGTCTGGACGCAAGCACAACCAATGACTCCTCTTCGTAGTCCAAGGTCTACTCTGATATGTCCATAGAATCACACACATAAACTATATCCTATTTTATTATTTGACATGGTGACATTAACATTTTCTTAGGTTATAAAATATTTTTTTAAATATCTATAATGGCTACATGATATCCATATTGATAATAATTCATAATTTGTTGGGATATTTATTATTACTCCAATTTATTACTATTACACCTAAAATCACAGTGAGCACCTTTGTGCATAGATCTTATAGCAAGGCTATTAGAGAGTGGAACAACAACAACAAAATGCCAGTGAGGGCTTGCTATAGGGATGAGTCTCCATCACCTGATGGCTGTATGAGAAGTAAAATTCTTACCAAAAGGTAAGAGAGCAAGAGAGAGAAATAAGACAAATTAGAGCTTTTGCAAACCAAGAATCTGGTAAGAAGTTAATACTCAAGACTATAAGGCATTCAAACAACAAAATAGCAAACAATAAACAACCCAATTAAAACATGGGTGAAAACCTGGAAAGACATTTCTCAAAAGAAAATATAGAAACATTCAACAGGTACATGAAAAAAATGCTCAGTATTACTAATCATCAGGTAAATGCAAGTTAAAACCACAGTGTTATACCACCTCATACCTATCAGGATGGATTTGTAGTAAAACAAAAGATGCAAAAAGACAAGGGCTTTCAAGGAGGCAAAGAGAAGGGCCCATGTACACTGTTGGGGAATGTAAATTGGGACAGCCGTTTCTGAGAAACTTTAAGAACCCAACTGTCACATGACTCAGTAATACCACTTCTGAGCATACATCCAAAGTAAATGAGATGAGCATATTGGAGAGACATCTGCTGCCCCGTGTTTACTGGTGTTTCGCTGCATTATTCACAAGGGTTAAGATACGGACTCAATTTAAGTAACCTTCAATAGATGAATGAATAAAGAAAATACAGTATATGTATACAATGTAATACTATTCAGCCATTAAAAATGGGGAAATCCTAGGAAGGCAAAGTGGCCCATATCTGTAATCCCAGCACTCTGGGAGGCTGAGGCAGACAATCTCAAAGCAATTTAGTGACACAGAGAAACCCTATCTCAAAATAAAAAATAAAAATAAAAATGGGTTGGGGTTATAGTTCAGTGAAAAGATCCTGGGTTCAATACTAAGTACCACAAAAAAAAAAAAGAGGGAAAGAGCCTCTTATTTGCATAAACATGGATGAATCTGGAGGTCATGTGCTAAATTGAAGAAGCCAAGTACTGTATGATTTCACTTAGATGTGGAATTTAGAAGAGGTTAACTCATAGAAGTAGGGAGTAGAAGGATGATTCCCAGAGGCTAGAGGGAGTGAGGAGGCAGGAATCAGAAGCCATTGATCAAAGGGTTCAGAGTTTCAGACAGATGAGAGGAATGGATACAGATTTTGGAGAAATACAAATATTCAGTCCCTAGCACGAAGCTATTAAAAATCATTATTAAAAAGGTGAAAAATATATACATGTGCCAACTCCCCATAATGAATGTGGTCATTATGTACTGCAAATATGTACTAGTAAAAAATTTTTAAATTATAAATAAGTGAAAGAGATTATAAAATTGCCAAACTTGTAATCATGAAGGATTTCATGTTATTTGCAAAAAATCCATCCTTCCTCATGGTCCTCAAATATTGTGAAATAGAGTCAGCCCCCGTAAGACTTAATGTTTTTAATGGTATAAATAGTTAGCATAAAAAATATCACATATCTTTATTCTGTATAAATCAACTTAATTTTCACTCCCTCCCTTCTGGGTGATGAGAAAAGCAACTTCAGCATTTTGAGGGCCCTGGTACTGGGCTGAAATGAGGGGCCTTTCAGAGTTCCAGGGCCTCTGTGCCAGCCTGCAAAAACTTTCCACCCCTAGGAGCTTGTGTCTAGGCATACCAAGCCAGGCCAGCACCCAGGCCTAGGACGTCTCTCTCCACTATTTCCGGTGAGACTGCGCTTTCATTCAGAATGTAGCCAGGGATCAAGATCCATATCTCTTCTCCCGAGACCTGGAGACGGTTCTCCCCTCTGTAATCCAGGGGTTATTTTGCGGGTCTCAGATCTCTCCAGGTTTCCTCAAAAGCAGGTTGATCCTCTTTAGCAGATGTTACTGGACATTTCATAAGTATAAAACCATGTTTCAAAACCTTCACCACACCCCTGAAAATGAGGCCTTATGCCCAAGTTACAGATGAGGAAACAAGCACAGAGAGGTCAGGTAACTTGCCTAAAACATCACCCAGCTAGTAAGCCAGCACCACAATAATCACTGCCTATTGTTCTCAGTCTTAGGTTTCTGTACCTTATACTAACTCTTATCCTTTTTAAAAGGCTGAAAACCTGAGACATCATTCAAAGGCACACAATCCAATACTCTTCTGGCTGACTATCCAAAAAAATAGTACTCAGGCTCATGAGCACATACAGTTTAAGTGAGATGTCATCATACCAGTAGAGTATAAATTTAGCCAGACTTGTCAAAGGGACCAAAATGCACTCCTTTTTAAAAACCTCTATATCCCATATCTACCTAATGGTTTCTGTGTGTAATAGTCTGTGTCCAGTGCTCTGAGAGATAAGAAAAGGACACTATTCCTATCTTCCCAGAGCTTACCAGTTGATGGAGGACAGATAGGTGTACAAATGATCAAGAAAGTGAGCAAAACCTAGGAAAGAACGAGGCTGAACCTCAGCTTCCTAACAGAGTACGGAAGCATGGTTTTCTAGCAAGGGGTTGGGAAGTGCTGCCCTTCTCCTCCTCCTCCCAGGAGACAGTGTGCTTGAAGCTCAGCTGTTGCAAAATGTAAAGCAGGATTGCTCAGAATTACTGACTTGCCTAAAGCCATAAAAAAATTTTTTTGAGTTATTTTTCACTTCTTTTTCTGCCAGGATCAAATAACAGCATTGTAATATTCAGAAACATGCCACTGTTGACATGCTAAAGAAGAGCTAGCCCAACCTGGGTAAGGCATAAAACAGTTGTCAGAGACAGGAAGTCTCCCAGACTCCAGCCCCAAGCTACAGCAGAGTAAATTTGAGACATTCAACAGATTTCTAATGTGCTGAGATGCCTGAACTAGCCTTCATATTTACTAGTAAAGAGACAAAGAATGTTATTTTGACAGAGCCAAAAGGAGATTTCGGCAGATTCTGGATACTCAGATGAGCTTTTCAAGTTACAAACAAAAATTTTCAGAATCACTTCTCAGAACCTTAAAACTACTGAAAGATTTCCTTTCTGTCACAGTGTCTTCAAGCTCCTTTAGGGTACACTGAACAGTCCCAGGGGTTTCGCACTACTATGACAAATAATTATTGCATATATGCCCCCCGTCATTTGTGGAATTCTTTACCAAAGACAAAAATGTCAAGAGACTTGTCAGTTGCTTGGTTTTAGATTTTGACTGATTCCTACACCATCAGGGGCCAGAATCTCCATTTTCTTTGTCTTTGACTTTTCAGGAGACCCAGAGACTGAAATCCAATACTTTTGTCTGCATCTGCTGCTAAAAGCCTTTTTTCCCTGGCCATGCCACAGCTCCCTTGAGGCTCATTAAGCACATTTACATTTGGCTCTTAAAATCCTAAATAGCCCATTTCACGCCTAGCCCTGGTGCACTGATGAAAGAAGCACTGGAATGGCCTGTAGGAGGAGAGTGAGGGCTCCTTTGGCTCCAGATATCTCCCACCAAGGGCTTGCACATGCTGAGCAGGACTTACACAGAACCATGAGAGCGCCACCCTACTGTCAGAAAGATATGTCACACAAATACCACCAGTGTGTACATCAAATTCACCCAATCTTTACAGAAAACATGGCGGTGGCAAGCCTGTAAGATGTTGTGGAAAGGCACACAGATGCTTAGAGAGACGGAAAGAGAGGAAACAAGAAAGAACAGAAAGAAGTATGAGAAGAAAGGAGACTCTGCACTGGATTTTAATGTAAACTTCCCCCTTAGAGTTGTAAGGGTAAAAATGAGGAAATAAGGTTAAAGGGACCAATGGAAGGGCAGAAATTGTGTTCGATCAGAATGGAAATAGTTGAACTATACCTGGCTCACAGAGGGCTAATAAGGAGACCAAAAGGTTCAACTCTCCGTAAAATTCAGGTAGAGAGACACTAGGGAAAGAAACAGACGTCACAGACGTCAGGATTTTCTGTTTGACAAGGTCCCTTCCCACCTATAACACACACTTTATGCCTCGAATAAAGTAATACAGACAGTCCTCAACTTAACATGCTTTAGTTATGACTTTTCAAGTTTACAAAGGTCCAAAAGCTATACACATTCAGCAGGAGCTGTACATCAAGGTTTGAACTTGGATCATTCTCTAACAAAAAATGGTACAACCTTGTGATACTCTTATGATGCTGGATGGAGGCAGCAAGCCACAGCTTCCCATTAGTCACGCGATCATGAAGGGAAGCACCTGTCCTGTGTTCCTCAACCATGATGTAGGTTATATGTTAGTCATTTTTCCATTGCTGTAAGGTAATCAACTTTATAAAAAAAAAAGCTTTATTTTGGCTCATGGTCTCAAGGATTCCAGTCCATGACTGATTGGCCCCATTGTTTTGGACCTAGGGCAAAGCAGTGTATCATGGCAGAATTGGATGACAAAGCAAAGCATTCACCTCATGCCCCGGAACTGAAAGTGAGGAAGGGGAAGCAGCTGAGGTCTCACTGTTACATTTAAGGACGCATCTCCCAATGATCTGAAGGCCTCCCAGCAGGCCACATACACCATCTCCCAGTAGTCCCAAGCTAGGAACCAGTTTTAACACACAGGTCCTTAGGTGATGTTCTAGATCAACAGTATAGCGGTACATTCCAACTTATAATATTATCAGTTAATGATGGGTTGATCAGGACATAATCTCATTTTAAGTCAAGGAGTATCTGTATTATTTCTCAGAAGGATTCAGAACACAATAAAAAGTGTCTTTTCACTTTTTCTAGCCACTTCCAAATACATTCAATTTCATACCAGTTTCCTCAAGGATAATCAAGAAACTCTTATCCATATAAGGGAGTGAAGGTAGGAAATAAGCCCTTTATTTTCCATTTTGTACTTTTACTTGTTTGAAAAAATAGAAGTCATAAATGAATATAATTGACGTTCAAAGTCAATATAAAATGAATCTGTGCAGGAGGGTGGTACACATGTTCATTTTCTTCATTATGTTTTGCTTTAAAGAAAACTGTCAATAAAAATATTTTCATGTCTAGAGGGAATTGTCTTCCAGATCACCTTTACCTCCCTCTGTTATATATGTAAGCTGATTTAAATCCATATAATCAAGGGGATTTCCCATTACAAAGTAGGTATATTCCTGAAGACAGAAGTCTAAGACAACCTTATGCCAAATAAACCTTTTAAATTCATCAAAAGCATTTGTTATTTATGGAACCAGTTCATGAAATACTCCTATAAAAGCGAGTAATGTAATTTGTTCCAAATAGAGAGGGGTGGGTGAATGGAAGGGTGGGGAGGGGAAGGGGGGGAAAGCCAAGATGCATCATGTACAGGTACAAAATAACTATGCTGATTATGATCATTATGTATACAATGTACCAATACATGTTCTTGGTAAAAATAAAAAAAATGAATAAAAAGCGAGTAATGTAGCATTATGTACAGAAAGCTGCACTCGGTGACATTTTAGAATGGAGGTCGTGTGTGCAGCATTGAGACTTGCTCATGAGAGTGGTTCTGGAACCAGACCACACCAGGTCCGTGTGAGGGTCAAATAGTGTAATCTATTTAGAACACTCCTGAGCAGCTGTATAATAAAAAGTCAAAGTTCACTCTTATTGTCACAATTATGATCAGCATTCTGATTACTTTATTACTACTATCACAGCATAAGTGAAGGCTACCAGACTTTTTCTTTTTCCTCCAACTAGATGGCAAGCTGCTGCAAGGCAGGGTAGGCTCTTTATCAGCTCCGGGGCTAGAGGTTTAGTGGCAGTGGAATGTAACATAACTACATCTAATATAACCATTGAAAATCGTAATTACTTGCAGCTGCTTCCTGACTAACACCTCTCATATCTAGCAATGTGTCCAGGACAGAATAGGGCCCCCACCAAATTTGTCAAATCAGGTGAATCAATCCACATAAATGTGTAGCACCTCTAAAAGAGTATACACACACACACACACACACACACACACACACACACGTATTTAACCTTTACATATATGTAGTATATTTACATAATTAAATTCTAATTTCATTTTTCTTAACAAGGCTTTAGGAAATTTAAGGCCATCAAAGCTTTAGTTAATTGAGGAAAGGCAAAGGCATAATTAGCAAGCCACAAACAGATGATGTTTTCAGGAGGTTTCTGTCTTGTTAACAGGAAACAATTTGTCAGCTCTCACTAAACGCACCTCATCTATCACTCTCAGGAGTCCCGCCACTCCCCAGAGCTCTACTCCCTGAGTTCCCTCCTCAGTTCTCCATGCTGAGCCAAAGCACTGAAAATGTTTGTCAACTGAGAGTGAAGCTGGGCCTTTGAAACTGGCCTCCCTCCTAACAGCTGCCACTGGGCAGTCTGTTTGGCCAGAGCATGAATTTGATGAGATGTGCCTCCAAACCTAGCGATCTCCACACAGACTGTGCATTAGGCTGCCACATTGTGTACATCAGTTGAACTGGCCAAGGTTAAGCCAGGCCCTAGAAGTTACTTTCATGAAGAATGATTGTTTTGTGTATGCTGCATGTGTTTATAGATCGAGAAGAATCTTAGTTATACCTCTTCTTGAAGCATATTCTTCATGTAGCTAATTTTTAACTGAAAGTGACGCTGCTTAGTGTCTGGGGCTTGAGTGCAGGAAGTAGAATTTGAAAGGGAAGAGCCCAGCTTGGTCAGCCCTTTCCACTGAGCACAGGGCTGTGGAAGGACAACAGTGCAGCTGATCATGCTCCTTCCCCACCTCCAAATTACAGACAGGGAACCAAAACTCAGAGGGTGAATACCTCTCCAGAATGCACAGCCAGGAAGAACAATCAGGATTTGACCCTATCTCACACTCTGTCTTACTTACCTCACTGCAGTTTCCCCAGAATACCATTCAGAGAAACCCAGGAATAGAGAGGACAGCCTATGAGGAGAATAGATCCAACTTTATTCATACTCATTTGGACTCTGACAAAATGAAAGTAGCTTCTATGTTACTAAAAGTGGTAAGTATTTATTGAGCAGCTACTATGGATAACGAACACCCAGTGCTAAGTGAGACAGTAGAAAATACAGCTCCTATGTTCGAAGGCTCTCAGATGCAGCCTCTAAGTTGTGATTCAAAAACAAAGAGATAATCACAGCAAATGTTTATCACAATGTAACGCTAGCCTCTTTTCAAAGATTAACCCCTTTTAGAAGTCACAACGTTACTGTCAGGTGTTCATAATTACATCTCCATTTTACAGATAAGAAAAGTGAGGTTCAAGGAATTGAAGTCATTTGCCCCATACTGGCTCAAAAGACTTTGGAGCCTACTCTTTACTTATATGTTTCCTGGAACTGCTGTAACAAAGTGCCATGATCTAAATGGCCTGAAACAACAGAAATTTGTTGCCTCATGATTCTGGAGGTTAAACTTTTGAAATGGAAGTACTGTATTAGTCCTTCAAAGGGCTCTGAGGGTGAGCCTGCCCCATGCCCATCTCCTAGTTTTGAGAGACAGCAGGCAACTCTTGGTGTTTCTTGGCTTGTGCGTAGGTTACTTCGACTTCTGCCTCCATCTTCCTCCTGCATTCTCCCAGTGCGTATGTGTCCAAGTTTCCCTCTTCTTACTGGGACACTAACTATTGGATTAAGACTCACTGTAATGACTTGGTCAAACCTGCCAAGACTTTATTTCCAAAACGCCACATTCGCAGATACATATTGGTAATTAAAATGTCAATATAGTGTTTTTATTCAACTCATAACATAACTATTGCACTGTACTGCCTCCCATAATCCCAGTTTTCAAAAATATCCATCACAAACTGTCCTACAAAGATATTTTGTATATCTGCATATTCTTGTCTATGTTTTAACAAAGATAGGACCACATCCCAACACTAATACTGGCAGCTAAACAATTTCAGATAAAAAGAAAAAAAAATATTCAGGAGACTCTCTGACCCAGGCCACTAGGAACTTGATTCCAGTAGTGATTGTTTGAAAACAAGCATCTCTAGAACCCAAAACTTCATTTTGAGATTATCTGACCTACTGAAGCAGATTTAGCACAAAACTACTGTGAGACATCTGGAAGCAAGCCACACAGAAAATTCTGGAATATCTCAACAGAAAAGGTTTTGGTGGGTCCATTCAGTGCTTTATGTGGGTGATTAACACAAGACTGGAGTCACTGAGCTGTCTGAAGTCACACAGCTAATTACAGCAGTAGCAGGGGAAGAACACAATCTCCTGACCCACAGCTCAAATCTCTTTCCAGGATTCAAGAGTTGAGTGGCTGTTCTTCTATCTGACTGGACCAGAGATGCCAAGATGTTCCTGGTACTTGGCACTATCTTGGACCCACCAAGGGGCACACACATGCTCCAAGACAAGTGCTCCTACCCCATGTGCTTTCTGAAATATCTCCTTTGGTGAAGCTCATCAGCAACATCAATCTGGGTAGCTGGGATGTTCCAAGTACCAATGTTTTATGCTCAGTCCCAAGAGCCTACTTTCACTCTAGAATCCTCAGCTATAAATGACACCTTAACAGCACTTCCTTTCTTCATTCCTTTCAGTTTGACAATTCTAATATGAAACATTTGCCAAAGATATGTGTAAAGTAAAAGACTCCAAAGAGAAAACTTACACAGGTTCGCCTCAGAGAGCAGGCCTGTGTGGCTGAGCAGATGTCTTTTATTAAGCATCACGGGCCAATTTCCCAGTGCAGGGCAGAAGGAGAAGCCCTCCCCATGACTGTCTACACAGTGCAGGGTGCAGCTTGCAGCAGTTGCAGCCTCCAGCTTCCCAAATAATTCTATTACCCAAGTGGCTTTTCCACCAAGAATTCAGTCTGTTTAAATAAATCAATAATGAAAAGCTCTAGTGTGGATTACAAAAGAACTCTACTTAATGGTCATTCAATAGATTAATTTACATTAAAATGTCTATCCACACAGTCGGGTCTTTTACGAAACACTAAAATCACAATCCCATCTCACTTTATTTTCTGAATTCTGTCCTGCTAGGGCAAGGACGCCAGGCATATTTATGCTCAGGTGGTAAACTAGGACATGAGATTCGGGAGGGTCAGGCGAT
The DNA here is from genome assembly GCA_004026905.1 of Hystrix cristata. NCBI lineage: Eukaryota > Metazoa > Chordata > Mammalia > Rodentia > Hystricidae > Hystrix > Hystrix cristata. Next base: position 10,392 of record PVJO010002808.1, on the reverse strand, counting down.
AGGGGCACCACAAGTCTTGATCGTCAGACAGCCAGTTTATTAATGTTTTTCCACTTTGCCCCTTGAAGAGTAAGCAATTTATTCCTAGCTGGACAGGATGTACCAGAGCATATGGTGTTTTCCCTGCTAAAATTCCCTCCCAGCCCTTCTCCCTCAGAGTCACTCCTGCTCAACTCCTCAAGCAGCCTGGATGCTCTCAGGCTCTCAAACCACTTTCCTAGTACTTATGAGCAAAGTGAGGTGGGGGGAGCAGACTTGAGAGGAACCCAAGAACTGATTGGGCAGCAGCAATTAGAGAAACTGGGAGTAAAATGAAGAAAAGACCTGTGTTCAAAGACAGTTCCCAGGGGGAAAAACCGAAGCTGCATCCATCCAAGGGACTGGCAGCACATTACGACCCAAGTTGAAACCAGAGATTGAAGACCAGGTCAGTGGAGAACCACAAAGCAGAAAGGAGCAGCAAGCAGGGATAGCGGGTGGCCAGCGTGCAGCCCAAACCTTACCTCGTTAGTGTAAGCTGCATCTCTGAGCAAAGACATGTTTGGTAGAGTGAGACAGGGCACTGGTTTGGGTCAGAGCAAGAGATTGTCTTAAATTACAAGTACAGTATATGGGGGAAGATTTTTACCATTGCATCCTATTTTCTCTGCCACCTGCATGAGGGATCACCTTTGCTCACCTCTGGGTTCCTGGCTCCTAAACAAACAATGCCTACCACAGAGTAGTGCTCCCTAAGTGGGTATTGTACGGAGTCCAACTTCCCAAACTCAAGCACACCTTCTGGCAAGATAACCTTGAGACGTGTTTAGGGGCCCCCACTGAATTTCACCTGAATTCAGGCCATTGCAGCACCGAGCAGCTCGGGGTGTAGAAAAAACACTTACGTAGAATCCTAAAGTATACATGTTCGAGGTAGTTCGTCCCTGGAGCCACCCAAAAATCATTCTTTGCCTATTCCTTTTTAGTATGTCAGTGCCATCCAAAAGATACAGGCTTACAGAATGCCCTTGCAGACAACCCTTAGGCTGACACTTTTTCTTGTCTTTACCCTTTACCCAGACCCATCTTCCTGTCATGTTCCATTTCAGGGCCCACTTGCCAAGTAAATTTCTTCCAGTATCAGCACAAATGTTGTTTTTTCCAGAAAGTTTCCCCTGACTTCCTCACCACAAGGAGTTGCCCTAGTTTGTCTGACATCACTCTGTATTTCTATTTTGTGATAATGTCTCACAATGCTAACTCAAGCAATCAATTGTGGAATCAGTTATTTAATGTCTGTATCTTCTCCTAGAATATAAGTTTCATGTTTGTCTTAGTTTTGTACACCCAACTATGTCTGGTCCAATTTATTAGGTACTTAAAATTTTTATTGAATTGAAGTTTGTCTTACTTTGGCCAAGAGATCAGCATCCAGCTCATAGTTTTAGAATTTATGACCTCCCATAAATGATACTGTCCCCCAAGCAGTGTATCAAATGCTCAGTTTTTAGCAGGAGAGGTCAAGCAAAAGCCCATGCATTGCCCTATATGGACTGTTTCCGTTGGGATGCTCTTCACCTGACTAGTTAACGTAAGATACCTTTACTCTCAAGCCCCCAAATCACTTGTGTTTTCTCTCCTTTTATCTTCAGTAATGTTCTCCACCATCCTTTTGTGCTTCGATTATGTGGATGTCCATAAATAGCTCGAGCTCTGGGGCATGTTCATCATTTCTATCTCACTGCTCTGCTTCCTCTGAATAAAACAAACTTTTGCATGTTGTTCTAGATTCTATCCCACAAAGTCACAGTGTTTTCTGTACTGTTGGATTTAGTTCCTAGTGAGAAAGCTTTGGGTGGCTTTACTTATTACTCATAATCTGAGATCATAAATACAGTCCTCAACAATTTCCCCTGTTATTTTCCTCAGTAAATTACTGGACCCTTTCTTATCACTGTTCTTTCTGTACTGTACTACTGCCATAATATCTAGTTTAGAATTATTGTTCTCCTCCCCCTCAAATTTCTGTTTAAAATGTTCTTAATTAGATTGGTGAGCTTCTTGCTTTTTTACCTTATTCTTTACTCCTTCTGTGTCTTGGCATTGTACCTCCATGAGCCATATTTGAGCATACTGAATCTTTGACTATATTTCAAGCTACATGATTACTTTTCAGATTTTCTTTATCTTTCAAAATTAGGATAATCACCTAAGAAGGAAAACTGAAAATGTTATCTGTGTCCATGAGTTCTTAAAAGTCCTAAAGCTGATTTTCATAGATAATGAAAAACCTTTTGGATGGAAGATGTGAAGGAAGGGGTGCTGGTGAAGCCCATCAGCAGAAAGACAGTGGGTCAGTTGTACTGCTCAGGTTCTGCCTCACATCCTACACACCTTTGATGGAAGAACGGTAATAAGGCAAATACTACGCACTTACTGAAGCTCTGCCATGTGCCAAACAGAGCTGTAAATACATTCATTCATTAACTGGATCAATGTGAGTCAGGGAACAGTACAGTTCTCTACTGACCATCCCAGGTCTCCATGCAGCATGTCCCACAACTCTTTTGGACCAGTAATGGGACTGATAAAACCTGCCACTTACAATTAATCTCTCTGTTACTCTGTGAGGCATAAAGTGCTTTTTCTTATGAAGGACATCCAGCTTTCACCCCAAGCAATGTCAGTATTTTCTCAGAACTGTAGGAATATAGAGTTAAACCTCTTTCCTCTTTCTTCTCCATGTCATATTCTTCTAATCACCAATATCCTGGCTGTATTTTAATTTCCTCCTATATCCTTTACTATCTTTTTCCTTATGTCCGCATTAGATAAAAATTCCTGTTGTACAGAAAGGTTTATTTAAACTTACAAGAAACCAGGTTTCTGAGCAGTTTTCTTCTATCTTTTCATTTTACATATAAGGGAGAGATCAACCTCCATTGCTAGCATGAGAATTCCCATCCCATAAATCTGCAATGATGCAAATAGTTCATGTAACGTCTCACACTCAAGGATGAGGATGTTATTCTTTCAGTTTGGTCTTTTGAGATAAGCTACATAGACATTAATATACAGTTAGAAGATAAGGAAGGAAAGAAGGAAATAAGGAGGGAAAGCATTCAAGATATTTTTAAAAATCATGTTTCTTCTATTTCTTCAAGAGAAATGTCATCTTGGTTCTTTTACCCAACATATCTCTCTTCAGATACATGTAGACTTTCTTAGATCACTCTTCAGCTTCTATTTAATTATTAATTACCTTCCTTAAGGGTTACACTAATTAGACACAATAGCCAAAAATGTTTTGAAGCCTTGTTTATTTTCTGCCATCCTCAGTGGTTTCTAGGGGGAGGGAGGAAGAGGACATTTATGTGATTCTGAGAAGGGAGATAGTAACGGGTGGCATGAAGACTCTTGCTTCTATACTACCACAATTGATCTTCATTGCCTTTTGCATTGCAAAGCACAGCTACATTCAATAGTCAGTTTACCCAACACACATTTGTTATGAGCCTACTCGACACTAGACTCTACCTAGGTCTTGGATACAAGAATGAGTATCACAATTGAATAGGTCATCAGAAAATGGGCCATGAGTTCAAAGAATTTAGCTGAATAATAATACTGTAAATGTGCACATTTTTAAAGCTTTGAAGGGCCTATTACAGAGCCTAAAACATTATAGCTTTTCAGTGTGTACTTGCTGAATGAATGAATGAATGCATGAATGAATGAATGAATTGCTACTGTAAATGTTGAGGAATGGCTTTCTTCAACTTCTAGGGAAACACTGCATATTTGATTATTAAGGGAATGATGTAACCCTAAGAGGGCTAAATTGTTACATTAATATATTTCTAGATGTGTACTGTGTTTATAGGGCTTCATCTCTGTCAGGGAAACATCTTTTCAAAAGCCATGGACAGTTTTCCAATTTTGTGCCATCACTGACATAGTTCAGCTCTGATCTGCAGTCTCCTAACATCTGCTGGTGTCATTTTCTGCTCAATATCCTCATTAATCTGCCGTTTCCCACCAGCACCATCACACCAACCCTATAACACTCAGAGTAGAGTCCAAGACTGAACAAAGCTTGTAGCGGGTACTCTGAGAGAGCTGCTGGGTAACACTCGAGTCTTATTTCTTGCCTCCCCTGAAAATCATACCATAATTCTTATCAGTTAGTAGTCCTGAGAGGCAAAAGATGCTCTCACTTTTCTCTGTATCTTTGTACAGGCTGTCCTTTCTTGTTGGCTAACATGCACTGGTCCTTGAGGAATCAACTCAAGCATCCTCCCACTCTGGCAGCTTTTCTAGAAAAATCCAGACTGATTTGGATGCCTCTTCTAAGACTCTGAAAGCATCCTGTACACATAGTGTGCTGAAATTGGAAGCTTTTAAAAATATATTTCTCATCACTTGCACCAGCTGCTTGAGAATGGGAACTGTGCTTTATTCTTTAGTAAACCTTTAACGTCCACCCTAGCAGCTGGAACGCTGTGTGTGTGTGCGCACGCATGTGCATGTGTGTGTTGCATAATGCACATGCATGTATGTTCACACACACATTTAAGATAGAGAATGACAATGGAAAATAAATGTAAAAGAAAACGAAAGCACCTGGCCCTGGAATCTTTGCTTCCCAGAGGTAGCTGGCAAGCAAGCAGGAAATTGCCAATGTTGACTGAGTTCTCGTTCTCAAAAACTGGAGAGAAGCCAAAGGAACAGAATATTCTAGCACTTAGAGAGACACTGAATCCCAAGAAAGAAAAAAAGCAAGCATTTTAAAAAGCCATAAACCTTTGGAGAATCACAGAGATGGAGGAGTATAAATTAACAGCATGCAAATTGCATTATTATTATGATACTGGGTTTTTAGGAGCTTTTTGGTGATACAACCTTTTGGCATTATTTCCATGTTTGAGGAATAAGGGTCTTTAAGAAATGTAAGCCACCCCTGAAGTCCACCTGAGGTAACAATAAGAGATAAGTAGAGTCTGTTTTCAGAGCCTCCAACCCCTTCTGGCTACATTCTTTCCCCTCACCCAGCAGGTTGGTTTAGGGTAACAGGTCATATGGAACCAGAAATTCTGCCATGGTCACCCCAAGGTCAAGTATGCCCCAAATGGTGTTCCACTGATAAAGCTCTCTATGTCACCGTCTTCCAGTTTCCCTGACCTGCTCTGCCCCTAAAATAATGTGCATGTCCAGGCTCAGCCCTTTTGGAACCTACTGTCAAAGAAAAAGGGGACATCTGTTAAGTACATTTCCATGTGCCACATATATTTGATTTAATCTCCAAATGTGTGCCAGTATGGAAGAATATGGCCATTTTATAATGAAATTTTGACTTTGAAAGATAAATAACGTGTCCATAATCTATAAGTGGTAGATCCAGTATTCAAACTTCAGACAGCCTGATCCTAAGGATTGAGCTTCTTTCACTACACTATGCTATTTGTAATATTTGTGCCATTTGCCTTCCTATGTCTCTCTACACATTTTGGGTGAGGATGTAAGTGCATGAAGCCCCAGGTTCGATCCTCGGCAATGAAAAAACAAAAGCTAAAACAAAAACCACTACCTTCACTGGAACCTGTGATTCTTTACCCCAGAAAAGTGCCCGCTGAGATCACAGCAGGTACCAGAGCAAGGCTGGCAGATGGGAGAATTTAAGCCATAAGTTTCTTGCAGTTCTCCCTCCAATTACATTAGTTTGGGTAAAATGGAATCCTTCCAGAATTGTCCTAACAAATACAGTTCTGAGTTTTTTGGCAATTGCTTAGCATGCATGATCGAAAGCAAATTATATGGAAATTTACTGTGAGGGAAAATAAAAACACCTCATCTATCCACAAAACTGCCTTTGTAGCTGTAATTTCATCAGGAAGGGCAAACTTATAGAAAGATAATGGCACCATTTGTTCTCAAAAGCAGGTTTATACCTGTGACTACATGAGTTAAGGTTAGTTTAAACACCATAATCTCTTTTCATCCATTTTTAAATTTTTAATTTGTGTTTAAAATATTTAGATGGCTTCTTTGTGCCCATGAATAAATAATCCTATATATACTTTTTTTTTGCCCACTTAGTGAAGAAAAACTGATCTATATTGTAATTTTTTTCACATATTATCACTGAAATTACAGCTCTCCTAGGATCTCAGGAGAGAAAATGTGAGCTCAGTCCTCTGTGCCCACTTCTTGCCCCAACTCCAGATTAGAGAAGAAATAAGAGATCTTTCTGGAAGAGGAAGGGAGTTTGGTATAATGGAGTCTCTGGAAGGATTTTGAAGGATGTTGTCACCTAGGGAAGAGCTACTTTCACGTCTACTGCCCACCATAGTCAGTTGCCACAGGGGGACTATCACAGGTACCCAAAGGAGAGTTACATCAGCTCCTTCCCCAAGGACTAGGGGGCTGCACTCCCATAAAAATTCCTCCAAGCCATGTCTGCAGGAACTGTGGGGAGGGCCAAAGTGCTCTTTATGACTGAGTCCTAAGAACAAACATGAAAGAGTAGTAAGATAAAGAGAGGTATTAATTTGAGGCCTGGCACTGGCATAGAATTATTGAGAATAGCAGTCAGAGTTCAGTGTTTAAGCCAGATTTAGTTTTGCACATAAATTTCTTAGTTACCAACATCAGATCCCCTGAAGTCAGTTCTCTCCACCCCACCCACCATCTAAAACAAAATTTCAAGATTAATAGCAATGATAAAAATCACTTCATGTATATGTTAAAGGAACTTTCTTCTTCTTTGAGAAATACCCTAGCACAAAAAATATAATGGCAACTTGTGCAGTCTAAACTGTACATTCAGGGATCCTGAACGTATTAAGGCCTGGGAAGATCGTTGACCCTATGGTGTTTATAATTTTCATTTCATAGATAGATTCTCTAGTCTAGTACCCAGGAAATGATTTTTGAGGGGCTGTATTGCCGGCACTAGGGGAATGCCTCTCTGATCAGGGGTAGTGACTTTTGCAAGAAGTTTGTAGTTTTATGACAAAACCTAACATTCAGATAATCCAGTCTTTACTCCATATTTTTTTTATCAAAATAAAACTACAGTATTAAAGTAGGTAGATAAGTCTAATGATACCAAAGAACACTTTAAGAAAACAATACATAATGAGAGTAGGACATAAAGATGTATTTTTTTTTTTTTGTGGTGCCAGGGATCGAACTCAGGCCCTTGTGCTTGCAAGGCAAGCACTCTAATCACTGAGCTAAATTCCCAGCCCCATAAAGATGTATTTTTAACACTAGAATAGCTTATTACTTTTCTCACTGATACATTATTTTGTTAAAAAGGAAGCAACAGAAATGTATTTAGAGATATAAAGTAGTTTCAGTAAAAAGCCTGTGACCAAAAAAAAAGTTATAGAAGGTCCTGAGGGAATGTGTTCTATATAAGTAAAAATTATAATTAAGATTGACAATTTGCAAGACAGCATTTATCTTAGTTTAATACTAGCTGATATTTAAATAAAATAAGTGTTATTGAAGCACACTAGTTTTGATAAAATATATTTAGTCTGATATTTCTTTTTATCGTCACAAAATTCTCATGTGACAAAATAGGCAAATAGTATCTGCTTCAATTTTACAAATAGTTATAAGGGACTGGAGGAAAATTTTTGAAATATCTAATATTGTTGAAATGAAAATGCCTGCATATTACACAGACAGTAACTACAGAAGCTGGAGCAAGATTTCAGCTCTTCTAATCCTCATTCCCTGTTCCTTCTGCTTGACCCATCCAGCTCTCACATCTCTGGGCTCACCACCTTCGGGTGCCCCTGGAAAAATGAAAGTAAGATGAGACTTAACAGTGTTAGGGTAAGTTTTGAAAATGCATATAGAAACTTGCCCTCTAAAATTGTGCTTGACATGGGGCAGGGAGGGAAAATTTTTTAAATGGATGATAGAACCATGATCCAAAAAAGATCTCCACAGGATCAAAGTGGAAACACAAAGAAATGCCTTTTGAAAAGGGTTACCCATCATATTCGGATAGGTCTGATTTTCCAGTTACTGAGCCATAGTCATTATTTCACATATGCTATATTCAAAAAGCACATGGTAAGTTTATTCCATAGCAGGTAGGGATTTGTGCTGGGTTCTAGAATTACAGTGGGTTATCAGTTAGCTAGTGCTGTATAACAAGCTACTCCAAACTTCAGTGACTTAAAACCATGAGCATTTATAATTGATGACAAGGCCATAGGTCAACTGGTTGGGTTTCCTGGTCTGAGCCAGGTGCACTTATCCAGGTGTCTGGTTCCCTAGTGATTCTGTTGGGTGCCTAAGTCCTGTCTGGCAGCTGGCAAATGGCTGGCTAGAACAACAAGGTGTCCAGATCTCATACTTTTTGCCCCACAGCAAGCAGTTACAGGGGACCAAAAGAGAAAGCAGAACCATGCAATGCTTTTTATGGTCTGGTCTAGAAGTTGCAGACTCTTACTTCCACTGTACTCTATTAACAAAAGCAAGGAAAAGTCCAGGTTAGAAGTCAGAGAAGAGAGAATAGAATCCACATACTGAGGGTGAAGTGAAAAGTCACATTGTGGGGCATGAGCTCAAGAAGCAATGAACAACTGGGGCCACTTTTGCATTAATCTTATACAAATGATGACTCAAACAAGCTCTGGCCCTACTACATTAGAACTCCAGAGCTTTGTTAATATAATTTCTACCCATGAATTCTGGTTCACAGAAAAAAACCTAATTGCTTTCCAAATAACCAGTTTTTCAAATTTTTGAAGTCAACTTTCCTATCTCATGTTAGTTTTCTGCTCAAGATGATTATGTGAAGTTCTTTCTAAACTTCATGATGCAGTAGATAAGACAGAACTCTGTTGTAGTGAGAATGTTTATCTCATATGACTTCTGAAAGCAAGGAGGGAGAATCATGTCAAGAATATGTTGTAACTTGTTTCTTTTTAGAGATACACTCTTAAAGTAACAGAGGTGCCTAGCAGAATAGCTCTGGTGAATACACTTACTTGCATGGTTGTGCATTTTAAAATGAAAATTATTAATGTCAAATATGGAGGGAAACTGAACAAATCAGAAAGTAGGCCAGTGGAAATTATATTTAAAAGTTAACATGGTGATGAAATGAAATCAAGAAAAAAGAGAATTTTAGAGGCACAAAATCAGGCAAGGTATGTATAGTATTGACATAGGTAATCTGCTGTCCATGAGATTTATGAAAAATAGCTAAAAGGTAAGAAGTTTCAGGCCATCCACATAGAAGGTAGAACATGAGAATTTGAGCTGAATAAGTAATAGTAGTAAAGAAAGAGAGTCAGTGTGGAGGAAAATCAGTCAAAGTTTTGTAAAGAGTGTACCATCTACTAAAAGGAATTGTCAGACATAGTGGCATGTGTCTTTATCAATCAAAGAAAATTAACACCATGCTATCAATAAGTCATAGAGTGATAATACATTGTGTTTCCTTTGAATGTGACCAGAAAATAATCATAAAAATCTCTAGCAGAAAGTTCTAAGAACTCCTGAAAATAAAACAAACAATAACAACAAAAAGATGTGCTCACATCACAAATATAGATGATAATAAATTTGTTTCTCCAATATCACTAGCATTATTTGAAAGAGAATCCATCTCCAAAGCCAAAATAACTATCAGATTATGGAGCCAAATATCTGAAGGATTTCAAAGTGTCTGCTCCATAGAAAGACATGAACAGTTGCCTATTATGGGGCCGGGTCACAATAAATTTACCCTGATGTTTTTCACTAAAAAAACACCTCCCAGTTTGAATAACTGTTTTACTTATCGCTCTTGGCTCCGAATGACTAGTACAGGTATTTCCAAAATCCAAACTCAACTTTAAAAGACATAGACATGCTACCACTGCCACTCCATCTCTGAAGTCAATTCCAAGAAATATTTTTACAACACATACATTTTGAATAATAAATTAATATTAGAACAAGTGGGTGGCCTCCTCTAGTAATTGCTTTGAAGGAAGTTTTGGGTCTATGCTGGGCTGCTTTTCATCTAACAGACACTAGAATACAAGCCAGCCCACATTCTGATTTAAATATTTAGTTTAGGGGTCAGAAAGTAGGACCCTTAGGCCAAATCCACTCCTCAGCCTGTTTGATCAGTTGAGTCTGGGACACAGCCCTGCCCATTTTTTTTTTTTTTCTGAGATTTTTCACTGCTCTTACTTTCTTTTTTTATTTTTTTTTTATTTTTTACCAAGAACATGTATTGGTACATTGCATACATAATGATCATAATCAACATGGTTATTTTGTACCTGTACATGATACATCTTGGTTTTCCCCCCTCTTCCCCCCTTCCCCTCCCCTCCCTTCCATTCACCCACCCCTCCCTATTTGCAATAAGTGTAACTACACTTTACCATTTTT